>OZ038378.1:127648048-127885548 GCA_964036045.1 Eutreptiella sp. 'Long Island Sound 2002' | reverse complement strand
CAGCGGCGCCATCCGGTGGGCCCCCTGCGGCGGCGATTGTGCTGATTAACTAGGTGGCCAGGGGATGCCACAAATGAATCCCCCGCCCGTCTCCCCGCGTCTCTGCCATAGGACCTCAGGGGCCTCCATCGCGCTCGGGGGTGGCAGAGGCGCGGGGGACGAGAGCGCCCGGCCGCTTTGTAGCCGCCACTCCCAGCGGACTGATACCACGGCACCGGTATCAGGCCGCTCGGAAGTGGATACACGGGCACCAGGGAGAGGATGGGCAGTCGGCCCCCCCCGGGCTGTTGGGTGCCGAAACAGGGGCCCTCCCCTCGACCAAGGCGGCGGATGGCGCAAGAAGCCTTCGAGGCGTACGGTAAGTCCTCCCCGCTGCCCGCACTTCCCATTGTCATCCGTTTCCACCCGGGTATGTACCTCCTCCAGTAAGTATGGGCACAGGAGGGAGCAGGCACGGGACACTGAGCACCATGCAGAGACGTGGCGACTACCGCCAAGGGGCAACAGCGGCTGGTGATCCTGGGGTGCGGAGCCTATACCATGGAGTAGGGCGGGAAGGCCCAAAGGGAACCCCCCCCCCCCCCCCGCAGCAGCCAAGTGCCTCACCCCGTCCTTGTGTCGTGCCTGCGTCGTGCCTGCGTCGTGCCTGCGACATGCGTGCAACGAAGGGGAGACAACATGGGCGCCCCTCCCCCCCCCACCCACCCCCGCCCCCCCGAGGGCGGGGGATGCGGGTAGGGGGGGGGGGCGAAAAGCGACCCCCCCCCGAGGACAACGCGGCAGGGTAGGGAGGCAGCGGTAAGAGGGTGCGGGACGGACCACACGACCGTGCCCGAAGAGGGCACGCGCCGTGCAAGCCCCGGCGGGGGGACCACCGGGGGTGCGAGGGCAGGGTAGAAAGGGCGACGACGGGAGCCACAATGCATGCCCCCCCCCTCCCCCTGCAGAGGGACGGGTGCCGCGCCTCGTGCTTGCGCCGTGCTTGCGTCGTGCCTGTGACATGCGTGCAACGAAGGGAAGACGACAAGCCCCCCCCCCCACACACCTCCGCCCCCCCAAGGGTGGGGGATGAAGGAAGGGAGGGGCGGACAGTGGCCCCCCCTCCCGAGGACAAAGCGGCAAGGTGGGGAGGCAGCGGAGAGAGGGTGCGGGACGGACCACACAACCGTGCCCGAAGGAAGCACACGCCGTGCAAGCCCCAGCGGGGGGGGGCACCGGGGGAGCGAACGCAGGGTGGGGAGGGCGACGACGGGAGCCACGCGGCATGCCCCCCTCCCCTGCAGAGGGACAAGTGCCGCGCCTCGTGCCTGCGCCGTGCTTGCGACGTGCTTACGCCGGAGGACGGACATCGAGGGCGCCCCGCCCCCCCACCCCCTTCTCCCCCACCCACCAAGGAAAGGGGCGAGGACAGCGAGGAGGTGGCGAGGGGACATGGGGGGGGGGACAGAGGACAGACCGACGTGCCAGGGGAAGAGGCGGGCGGCGAGCGGTGGAGAAAAAAAAAAAAACAACCACGACCAAAGCAAACCAACGCGCCAGAGGAAGAAAGCGAGAGGACGGGGACCAAAACCGCGGCGAACGGGGGGAGGCCGGGGTGACATGGGCCCGCATGGGACGCTGGTGAGGTACCCGACCACCGGGATATGGGGGCCCCAAAGGGAACCCCCCCCCCCCCCACCGCTGCAGCCACGCCCTGTGCTTGCGTCGTGCTTGCGTCATGCCTGCGACATGCGTGCTACAAAGGAAAGACGACAAGGGCGACAAGGGGGATGACGGTAGCGGAACGCGGACCCCCCCCCGAGGACACTGCGGCAGGGTGGGGAGGCAGCGGAGAGAGGGTGCGGGACGAACCACACGACCGTGCCCAAAGGGAGCACGCGCCGTGCAAGCCCCAACGGGGGGACCACCGGGGGTGCGACCGTAGGAAAGGTAGGGTGACGACGGGAGCCACACGGGAAGCCCCCCCCCCCCCCCTGCAGAGGGACAAGTGCCGCACCTCGTGCCTGCGCCGTGCTTGCGACGTGCTTACGCCAAAGGACGGACAGCGAGGACGCCCCCCCCCCACCCCACCCCCTTCTCCTCCACCCACCCAAGCAAGGGGCGAGGACAGCGAGGAGACAGCGAGGGGACATGGGGGGGGGCAGAGGACAGACCGAAACGCCGGGGGGAGAGACAAGAGGCGAGGGGTAGAGGAAAAAAAAAACAAAAAACAAAGGACACCAACACGCCAGAGCAGGGGCAGACAGCAGGGGCAGACGGGACACGGCGGGAGCCAAGAAGCACGGCAAGGGGCGCGGGAAAGGGGGACGCCCCTGGGGACGAAAGCTAGGAGGCAGGGACCAACGCCGCAGCGAACGGGGGGGGGGCCGGGGTGACAAGAGCCCGCAAAAGACGCTGGTGAGGTACCCGACCTCAGGGGTTTGGGGGCCCCCCCGGTGTCCGTATCGGCCCCACCTGAGCGCAGGCAATAAGGTGGGTTACGCCCGGGACCGTTGGCCAGCGGCCCGAGGTGGCACCGGCCTGGGGGGGTGGCCAATGGGCCTGACCAAGAGCACTCCCCACGGCACGTACTGCGGTTCGTGTCCTGTGAGGGGCTGCGGGTAGGGCACACCGTCCATCGGGGTAGGCAAGAGACGCGCCTATCCCGCAAGGACTCCCCAAAGACCCACAGTGTACCCGACCCCGGTGTGGGGAAGGGCCGACGTACCTGGTTACGACGCAGGTCCATTTGTACGGAGCGGGTACAAATGGACGGCCCGTACAACAGAGTTACACCCTGACGGGGAGTGCATGCATCGGCCCCCCCGTGGGGAAACTCCCGGAGGGAGGGACCAGAGCCAGCGTCGGGCGCCCCCCCCCCCCAACCCTGCCTGGCAACAAGCCCACCAACAACCGGGTTGAACCAAGGGGCACACCTAGGGGGCAGAACCGGGGGCGAAGGAACGCGGAAGGGAAGGGGGGGGGGGCGCGCAAGAGGGGTGGGCAACTGTGTCGTGCGAAGTGTCGTGCATCGTTAAGCCACCAGCGGGCGGGACGGGCCACAGAGTCCACCCGTTCTCCCATGTCCATAGCTCACACAGCTTTCGCTAGCTAAATGCCGCTATCTGTCCCCACCGATCCCGCGGAGTTGCGAGCCTTCCGGCGACGTGCCCGGCGCCTGGTAGACACAGTGTCTGATCTCAACAGATACGGGCCGCACACGTATGCGGCGTTCCAGGCGCGCGTGCACGCGGACCGTCCGGCCAGGGACAACGGATGGGACCACTTCGTCGACGTCTGCTTGCTGCAGATGTTGGCCCGCGATCCCCACCCGTACAACGCGCCTGACGTTCAGGCGCGGTTCGCAGCGGGCACGGTGCCGTTCGGGGTGCACCTGCTCAACCGACTACTCCGATGTCTACAACATCTCGGGCAGCTCGAGGACGCGCAGCGCGGGCGGCCCCCAGTGGGATCGGCGGGGCGGCCGGGGTATGCGGCGCCGGGTGCGTTTCCGATGCCGCCGCCCCCAGGCCTCGGGCCCATGCCCATCCCGCCCTTTGGGGCTCACCACCACCACCAACTCCATCTCCATCACCTACTTCATCAACCCGTCGGGTTCCCCATGGTGCAGCATCACTTCCCACACCAACACATACACCCGGCGGCTGTGCCAGAGCTCCCCGTCCACCTTCATCATCACCATCACTTAGCGGCTGTGCCACCGCACCCCGTCCACCTTCACCATCACCATCACCATCACCGTCCGCACCAGCATGTGGAGTACCCGGATCCCCTGCACCAGCAGCACCCACGGCCGCCTCAGCACACAGTACCGGTGCCGGTACCGGTACCGGTGCCTGCGCCAGGGCGGGGCGCCCAGCAGCAGGGGGTGTCGCAAGGGGAGGCACGTGGCGTGCCCCCGGGCGAGGCGAGGAGAATGGGGGCGCCTGCGGCTGCGCCACCCCTGGCGGTGCCCCAGCCGGGGCTTACCGCGGCGGGGTCACCACCGCGGACGGTCCAGGTGCCGGACCGAGCCGTGCCGCGCGGAGCCCCGCCCGTGGTGCCGACGGGGCCTGAGCCGGTGGTGCCGGGTGGTGGTCCACCCCCGACGCGTGGGATGCAGGGCGCGGCCCCCGTGGGGAGGCCTACGGCGGGGGAACAGGCGGGGGATGCAGCGCAGGAGGCGGCAGTGGCCGGCCCGCGAGACATCAGCGAGCTGCTCGCGCAGGCCCAGGAGGCGTACCGGCGGACAGCCGCGGGGAGCGATGGAGCCGCGCCGGAAGGGGCTGACGTCGGCGAGCTGATAGCGCAGGCGCTCGCGGCTGTCGCCCCGAGGGCGGAAGGGGCCAAGGAGAAGCCGTCGGAGGCGGTTGCTTCGGGGGGACAGAACGCGGGGCGGGGTGTGCCGGAGGCGCAGACACCGGCGGAGGGCGGCGGGGTTGTGGAGCCCAGTGGGAGGCGTGCCAAGGGGGAAGGAGTGGAGGACTGGATGTGGGAGTGGCGGGAGTGGCGCCAGGTGGCACCCGGTGAGCCCTGTCTGGCGGGGCTGGCGTACAGCATGGACCTCCATGCGGGCACCAGCTGGGCCCGGCTGCCCGACAACCTGCGGGCACGGCTGGACGCGGCGGAGGCGGCAAGGGGCGGAGGCGCTGACGAGCGGCCTCTGGCGCCCTTCCCGCCGCGGCCGGACACGGCGCCGGCGATGGTTGCGGTTGGAGAAGGGGCGGAGGGAGAGCACGAGGCGGAGGGCGAGGGGGACGAGGAGGCGTACGGGCCCGGCGAGTCGGCGCTGGCCCTCATGTATGAGGACGACGCCGGGCCCGACGTCTACGCCAGCATGGACGTGGACCCGGCCAACGCGCTGCTGCGGCCGATGCCCACTGCGGTGCCGCCCCCTCCCCTGGGGAGCTGTGAGCGGCGGCAATGCAGGTACCATGCGGCCGAGGGTGCCCACAGGCACCGCCTCATGGGCACGGGGCAGCGGGAGGCAGGGATGCTGGCGAGCGCCCTGGAGCGCTACGAGCTCTAGCGCCCAGGGCAGGTCGCCCGGGAGGTGGCCCTGGTGGCCGCGTCCCCGGACGACGGCCAGGTCCGCTGTGTCCAACTGGGGGACGCGGCGGTCCTGGGTCACCACCCCGGTGATGTCCGGGCGGCCGAGCCCCAAGAAGGCCTCCCCCTGTCGGTGCGCCTGTCCGTGGGGCGCCTGCTGGACGAGGCAGGGCTGGAGGACGTGGGGCGGGACGAAGGACCTGTACGTGGCCTTGTGGCGAGGTGGGGCTGACGCTTGGCGTCGCGAGCAGGCCGTGCGGCCCCTCACACCCCAGGCGCTGGGGTCCCATGCGCTCCTGGTGGCGGTGCACCCCGAGGGTGCAGAGGTCGTGTTCGGCGCGGACCGCCTGCTGCTGACCGGGGATGGGGCGGTCCTCGTCCCCACCTCCAGCAGCTACCGCCTTGAGAGCCGCGGCGGTGACCTCAAGCTGCTGGTGGTGGTGGGCACGCGCCTCGACGAGAGCGCCGCCCCCCAGGGGTCCGAACACGCGGTCCCTGTGGGGGGTAATGAGGAGGCAGGCCGTGACGGTGACGAGGTGGGGCAGGAGCAACCCACGGGGGAGGAGCTGCAGCAGGATCAGCCGGAGGTGGCCGGGGAGGAGGTGGACGTGCAGGCCATTGTGGCGGCGGCCCCGGCGAAGTTCACAGATGCAGCGGGCCCGCCGCCGACGACGGAGGCACTGGAGGAGGAGGACCAACGCAGGAGGGGTGAGGAGGCACAAGTCGCCATGGAGCGGGACGAGGAGCCGGAGTTCAAGGGTGAAGAGGCACAGAGCGCCGTGGAGCATGACGAGGAGCTGGAGATCGTGGGGGCGAAGGAGGCGCGTGAGGTGGGTCCACGGGAGCTGGGAGTGGCGGACAGGGCTGGGCCGAAGACGGGGGAGGTGGAAACCTGCAGGCACTGGGCCAAGGGGTGGTGCATGCGGGCAGATGCCTGCCGGTTCGCCCACCCCCAGCCGCCGGTGCCGCGGGGAGTGACCCAGGAATTACTCCTGATCCTCCAGGCCATGGCCCGTGTGGGGGCCCTCAGCCTGGACCGCAGCCAGAGCCACGGCTGGGGCCACGGAACGTTGCTGCAGGAAGCGGTGGTAAAGGCGCAAGGAGGAGGGCTCCCAACGGTGGGGTATGCGGTGGAGAGTGGGGGCCTGACCGAGTGGGCAGTGGCGTTGCCATGTGGCATGGCGGCCCTGCTCACTCCGTTCCCGGCGGTCCCGTGGAGGGACGTGGTCACCGTCCAGGAAGCCAATCTGGGGTGGGTGTGCACGTGGCACACACATCCTGCCGGCATGGACCCTCGCGAGTGGCAGGCTAAGGCGGTCGTGACGTACCTGTCCTGGTCGTTGCCGGCAGCGCCGGGTGCGTGGGTGCAGTGGTGGGACAGGGCGCTCAGCTGGGCGAGGGATGGCAGTGCTGTGGCGGCCTGCCCTGACCTCCCGCGCGAGCCCGTCTCAGTCCAGCCGTGGACTGTCTCCCTGCATCTCCCCACGGTGGCGGCTCGTCTTGCGGCCACAGACCCGGAGGTCTCGCTGCTGGGAAACCGAGAGGGGCCAGGGCTTCGCCTGGGCCAGGGGCTGGAGGTTCGCACTGCCCGCCTCCCCAGCCCTGTGGACGGGGACATCCTGGAGGGACTCCAGTTCACGCGGGCTGGCGGGGCTGATGTGTGGACCGCTGTCCATCGCCAGCTCCCAGACGCGTGGCCCCAGGTGTACCGGCCCCCTGGTCACGAGCGTCTGGTGGGAGTGGAATGGCGCGTGTGGGCCGCCAACAGCCCATGCCCGCCGGTGGTGGTCCTGCCCAGGAGAACCAGCCACCCCAGCTTGGAGACCGTGGCGGTCTTGTGGGGATGGGTGGCGGTCCGTGGGACCGACGGCCACGTCTTCACTGCCCCACGGGGCACGGTGATCGAGACCGACGGGGGGACAGCGTTGCAGCTCACGGCAGAGCCCCTGACCACGCATGTTGTGGTGGCCGTCCTCCAGTGGGGAGCAAACAAGCCACAGCCCTGGCGCGATCCGGTCGCTAGGGCTGTCTGGCGAGACCTGCCGGTCCTTAAGGCCGCCGTCTGGTCAGGAGGAGCAGGGCGGCATCTCCCGGGCGCACTCCCCTGGCTGCGGGACTGCAGAGACGCCTCTCCCCCGCCGGCTGAGTTGCGGGGCGCCCTGGAGCACCTGTACTCCAAGCCCAGGCACCAGTTCCTGGTGGCCGCAGACCACGGGGTGGAGCTCAGCGACGACGTGATCGCGCTGGCAGCGAACGTGGTGCAGTGCCTGGCCCCCCACGCCATGATGCTCCCGAGGGAGGGGTGGGAGGGCCAACGGCACGACCAAACCCCGGCTGCCCTCCTCATTGCGAGGTACGTCGAGCTAGGCGGCTCGGAGGCGGTGTACCTCGACCGGTCAGAGACGCCGAGCATGCGGCACTGGACGTCTCACCACCTCTTGGCCCCTGCCACGCAGTTGACGGTGGACCCGCTAGGCCAGCCTGCGGTGTCTGGAGCCCAGCCCCAGTGGCCACACACTTGGGACATGGCGGCCCGGACGATGCGCATGGCACCCAGGGGCCAGACGGCGGGATGGCCGGGTGCAGAGCCCTTGCTGGCAGAGGCCCGGGCGGCACAGGTGCAGCAGCCGGCCGGCAACACCAAGGACTGTGGCGTGTGCGCCCTCATGTCCGCCGTCGGTACCCTCCTCAGGGTGCCGAGGCCGGGCACCCTCCTGTCCGCGCTGGACAGGCGGTGGGTGGCGGCGGTGGTCCTCAACAGGGACATGGGGCCCATCGCGCGTCTGCCGTCCCTGGGGGAGCTGCCTGTAGCGGTGTTGGATGCCCTGCCGGCACCCCGCACACCCTTGGACGTGGCGGACGTCCAGCACAGCGTGGGGTTGCCCGGGGCGCGCATGCAACATGCCCTGCTGTGTATGCGGCGGAAGCGGACGGGGGGATGTCCATGCTGGCGACGGTGTCCCTGCAGCACGTGCAGGACGCGATGCAGCAGCAGCAGATGCATGCCCCCCAGCCGTGGGAAGAAAGCGCCAAGCGGTGGCTGAGGGTGGAGAGCGTGCCTTCCACCCATCCGGCGGGCGTGGCGGATATGGGGCGGCTGGTGGTGTTGGAAGGGGAGGAGTATTGGGCCTGTGTTCGGGTGGAAACAGGGGGACTGGAGTGGGTCGTAGTCACCGCGTGCCGGCTCAGGAGGCAGCAGTCCAGGGGCCCGGCCTGCTACCGGGTGTTCCGGGAGTGCCTCAGGGAGCTGGGGCCGGTGCGCTGGGCACACAGGTGCACGGCCGAGGACATCCCGCCGGCGCCGGCGGTCTTCGTGGAGGTCACGCGACCGCCGGCGATCAAGGGGCAGGACGTCTGGCCCATAGCCCCGAGCAACATGTGGCAGGCTGAGCATGCAGCTGTCATGTGCAGGGCGCTGCAGGGTCATGCGGCGGCCCTCCCCAGGGCCCCGGCAGCGCAGTCCTCCAGCAACAGGCCGGCAGCCTCGCTGGCGCTGCTGCATAGCGTGTCGCGGGCGTGGTGCTGGGTTGTGGCGGCATTGGAGCCCCACTCCTCGGCGCTGCGCCTATATGATCGCGGAGAGGGCACGGTGCTCACGGTCCGCCCCGCCGACCTGGAGGCCCTGCACCTTAGTGCACTGAGTGGCGACGCGGGCGAGGCGCTGTACCTCCAAGGGACCGTGGCAGGCGCGGCCGCGACACGCTTCCGCCGGCAGAGCGGAGGAGATGCCCTCCGCCTGGTCATGGCGGAGAACATGGGGCCGTGGCGCCGGGCGTTCTCCGCGTCCAGGTGGAAGGTCGAGGGCGACCGGGAGAAGTTCGCCGACGCGTGGCGCCGCTGGGTGGAGGAGCAGTTTCCCGTGGGGGGAATGCTGCACCTGCCGCAGCCCCCAAGCGTGCCACCGGTACGGCCTGCGGCACCCCCGGCCGCGGCGGCGAGGCAGGCCGCGAAAGCGGCGCCCAAGCCGCCGCCCAAGAGGGGCCCGCCGCCACAGTATGGCGGCTATACCAACATTCGGTACGTGCTGCACCACTTCAGCGGTGACTTGGCCACGGAGCAGCGTGGGACAAGGACGATCAACGTCTGCCCCTGGTCTCGGCTGGATGGGGCTGGTCACTGCACATGGAAAGCTGGCACGCACTGCCGGCCTACCCACCTCCACCCCAAGGACCTGCTGGACCACATCCAGCGGGACCATGCGACTGATCCGGCGCAACGGGACCAGGCGCTGGCCATGCTGGCTGGCGTTATGCCGGGGGGCCAGGCGGGGCCTTTCGCGTCGGCCCAGGCGAGGTCCAGAGCGCTCACGCTGCCCACGGGTGCCCGCCCTGCGGCGGAGCGCGGGGCGTCGCCGTCGGCGGCACGATCTGGAGCGATAGGGTCTGCAGGACGGCGTGGGGCAGTCACTTCTACGGGGAGTACGGAGGCAAGTACATCCGGCGGGCAGGCAGAGGGGGAGCCCGCCGCATCTGCCGGGTCTCGGCAGACGACGGCCGCCTCGGGCGGAGGCCCACGGGGACAGGGGCCACCTCGCCGGCCGCCCGCGCCGGATGCGGGGGGTCCCCCTGAACCTGCTGGTGGCCCCCCTCCGTCCGGTGATCCGGATCCGGCGGGGGGCCCCGGTCCACACGTGCAGCCATGAAGGGGCCCTGCCTCCGACACCCGAGCGGCGGTGTCCTGGAACGTCCAGGGCTCGATGCAGGGGGACGGCGTACCAGTGGCCCCAGGTATGCTCGACGGTGAAGCGGTGGTGGCGGGCGTCATGAAGGCCGAGGGTGCCATCCTGGGCCTATTCCAGGAGACCGGCCTGCAGGACCCTCAGGGTGTGGTGCACTCGGAGAATCAGTGGCGTCACCACGGGTATCATGCGTACCCACGGGTGGATGCCCAGGCAGCGTCGGCGGCAGCGGTGCGCCGCGGGCTCCTGATTGCCCTTCGGGTGGGCGTGTTCGCCGCAGAGGAAGTTCGAGACATCGTGGACCTCGTGCCGGGCAAGGCCATGGCCCTCGATGTGGTGACCGCAGGTGGCACCCTCACGGTCATCAACGTCCACGGCCCGGGCAGCGGCGGCGACTCCTGGGCATCAAAGGCGTCCTTCGGGCTGACGTGGCCATGTACGCGGCGGCCAAGAGCGCGGGTGGCACCAGGGCCGTGCTCCTCGGAGGGGACTTCAACGTGTGGCTGGAGTCCAGGTGGCACCCCACCACGAGGAGGTTCCAAGCCCTGTGGGAACAGTGTGGTTTCCACAGGGCAGGCCCGGAACGGGAGGAGGACAGGAGGCCCACGAGGGCAGGGCACCGACTAGACTCCTTCCTTCTAAACTCGCCTCTGGTCCCATGGGCGGCGCGTGAGCGCCCACACTTGGCGCCGGGGCGGTCTCCAGCGTCGCTGGGGTCGGATCATGGCCTTGTGGTCCTGGACCTCCCGCTGGCGGTGGCCGGCAAAGAGAGGGTCACCAGGATGGCCTACTCGCACGCCCAAGGCAGGCTGCATGCCATACGCCCGGACTCCCCGGGGGTTCGTGAGGCGGCGGCGGCAGTACTGCAGAAGGCCTGCGGGGATCGGCGGCTACAGGAGTGGCTCTCGTTGGACCAGGACACTGCCACCATGGGCACGTCGGAGGTGCAAGCGGTGTTTGACCTGCTCTACGCCTTCCGTGATGACGTGTCCAGGGTCACGGGAGTGCGCATGCCATCAGGCGTGGACCCGCAGTACCCGTACGGGCAGGCAGAGACGGAGGAGTCTCTGTCCCAGGTCCTCTCGGATCAGCAGGCCCTCGCCTGGCGCGCCCATTAGCTGTGGCAACGGGACGCGGCGGCGGCCGGACTCCACTCCCAGGAAGCGACAGCCCTGCTACAGCACCTCCGGCGGGTGGACCCCGACGTATCCCCCACCTCGGTGGAGGACCTACGTGCCGCGTTGGACCAACAGCTCCACCAGCTAGAGACACGCGTGGAGGAGCTGCGGGGTGTCCTCAGGAGCAACAGGCGCCGGTCCATCAAGGACTATTGGCGGGGCAGGGTACCGGATCTGCAGCTCCGATGGACGGCGATACGGGGGGCCATCAACGTGGTGAACTATGCCCCGTCAGGCCTATGGTCCGTACGCGTCCGCGAGTCGGAGAAGGTGCTCTTGGAGGCCTCGGACGTCATTGGCGAGGTCCAGAGGTATTGGGAGGCGCTGTACGCCAAGCGGCCAGTGAACATGCCGGCCTTCGAGCGGCTGGTCCGGGCCCACATTCCCAAGGGGGTGCCGGAGGAATGGAGGTCGGTACAGGACTACACCCTGCAGGACCTTAAAGACGCCGTGAGGCAGGCCGTGGCGGACGACAAAGCTCCGGGGTCCAACCGGGTCACGGCTGCCCCCATAGCAGAGCTGCCTGAACCGGTGCAGGGGCTCATGGTGCACGCGTACAGGGCTATCCTACGGGGTGCGGACGTCCCGGAGTCCTGGCACGAGGCCATTATCTGGCTGATGCCCAAAGGCACAGCCACGGGCAACCTGGACGAGTACAGGCCGATAGCGCTGGGGCAGCAAGACATGCGAATGCTCATGACTCCCCTCATGCGGAGGTTCACAGCTGTCCTGGCATGCAAGGGACTGGCTGCGGACTGGCAGTTCGGAGCCATGCCGGGCTCCACGGCGGCTGCCCCGGTGTTCCTGGCCCAGCGCAGGCTGCAGCGTGGGCTGGGGGAAAACCACGTCCTGGCCTTCGATGTGTCAAAAGCTTTTGACACAGCGCCGCACGGGGCGCTAGCGCTCCTCTTGCGCCACATGGGAGTCCCGGAACAGCTCATCAGGCTCTTCCACACCCTCAGCTGCGGGTCTCTGGTGCGCATCGTCACCGCGCACGGCCCGACGCCGAGCATTCGTCTCCACAGGGGCCTGCGGCAGGGCAGTGCGGAGAGCGCTGTGCTCTACCTCCTCCTCTTGGAGCCTCTCCGGCGGAGCCTCGCCTGCAAGGCGCGGGAAAGATGCTCGCCATGCGGTGCCACCCCTGGTGCAAGCGTACTGTGATGACCTCCTGTTGATAGCGCACTCCCTGCCGCAATTCCTGGAGTATGCAGCGGCGATAGCGCGGTATCTCACGGACATGGGCATGTCCCTCAACGTCGGCAAATGCGCCTATGCCAATTCTGCTCGCATCCATTCGGTTATGGTATGCCTGAGCCCAAGGAACACGGCGGCCCCATGGGTATGCTTACGTGCCAAGGGCACGGTACCATACTTGGGCCTGCGCCTCGATCCCAGGGGGGTGGTGACCATGAAGGAGAAACATGTACTCCGGTGTGAAGCTCTGCTGGGCTGGTGCAAGAACGCGTTGGGGCCAGCGTCGGTGCCTCATGAGGTGATGGCGGCTGTGGTTGGAGGCATCGTGCGGTACGCGGCTCCCTACCTGTCCGACACGGCGGAGGCGGTGATCAAGCTGAATACTGCCATCAAGGCTGCAGCCCTGCAATTCGAGAAGCTGCCCAAGGACCTTTGCAACGTAGCGGCGCGGTCGGGTCATGGGTTACGGTTGGCGGATGTCCAGGTTATCTGCCGCGACTTCGTCGTGGCGACCATGGCTCAGCTCACCCACCACAGGTCGACGACAGTCCGGGATGAGCTGCGGGCCATGCTCGGGGACATGCACGTGCAGTACGGAGTGTGCGGGCAGTTCATGGTGCCCTCCGCGTCATTCGCCACGCACGCTGGCAATACGTGGGTGGACAGGGTACTCCGGGCGATGGGGACATTGCGCGTAGGACTTCTCATGCCATCGTCGGTGTACTCGTGTGTACACGCCCATCTGCCGCAAGTGCAGTGGGCGGGGCGGAAGTGGGTGTCCCAATCCTATTCCTTCAAGGGTAGAAACATATGCGTTCTCTCGGGGCCCCGCACAGATGCGACGGTACAGTCCCCGACTGATCCCGCAAATGACCTCCTGCATGGACGGCTCCCCTGTCCTGCGCCTGGGCACTGGGCTGTCCAGCTTCAGGAGTGTCATGAGGACCACCTGCACCTTCCGCACGCAGGAGTAGGGCCCCATCAGCTGGACCACGTGTGGTTCACGGGGCTCCGCGACGTCTTCCGGCCGCAGCTGCCTAGTCCGTTGACTCACCGGCTAATACACCCGGTGCGCCGAAAGAAGGCCAGCAAACGCAATAAACAGTCCACTGCGGGGGACGTGTATGTGGTGGGCGGATACAGGGAGGAAGGATGGGACCCAGCCAACCCGGGGCTATCCATGCCGTTCGTCCCGCTAGCCGCCATCCTGTTTCTATTGGGGGACGTCTTTGAGGGTTACCAGCAGCAATACGATCCGGCGTCCGTCCCCCTACTCACTCCTCACGCCGGGGGCGGCATAAGCCCGCCACCACTGTGGGTTGTGCACGGGCGGCCAGCGTTTTCCAGGGCATGCGCGGCGGTGCACGGGTGCAGCGAGTGGGCAATTGTCCTTCTGCTACCAGCAGGCCGTGTCCCGGATCCGGATGAGTACTCGGTCCCGGAAGTGGTTCGGATGTCCAACGTGCCACACGATCCGCACGTCGCCGTCACGTCGTTGCGTGATGGCGGCGCGGTGGAACAGGGGTCTGTGGTGGTGTACCAGCCCTCCTGCTCCGCAACAGTTTGGGGGGCGGAGTATACCACCGCCCTGGACGCCATAAAGTCAGTCTGTGGATGTGACCTGGCCTGGAGACCACATGCGGTGTATCGGCCGAGGGTGGTCCTGTCCCCGGAGCTCACGGCCTCCAGTGCGGCGTCCCTAGGAATGGTGGTGCAGAGCCCCCACTCCGACGTGGCGTGGCTGGAACCCCACCGGTACTGCTGGGTGCCGGTGGGGACTAAAGTCACATCGTCCTACGCGTCGCCCCGGGGAGACGACGCCACAAACGTGGCGGTGGCCAGCCACAGAATCCCCACGTGGACGGGTGCCATCTACGGCACGGTCCCGGAGGCAGAGATCATCGGCGCGGCGGCGTACCTGTTGCACACGCCCCCGTCAGCGTGCACGGTGCACGTGGTGGATGCGTCCGTCATAGGAGCGCATCTCCGCAGGGCGCAAGAGGGCCTGTACCGTGGCATCAAGGGGCCGACATCACATCTGGTCAATCAGCACGCACTGAGCTGGATAGTGGAGGGGCTGTGGCGGCTGCCACGCCGAGTTGGGGGGCCGCACCACTGGGTGGTGAGGCAGAGCTCGCACTTGGCGGCGGTCCCGCTCGAGGCGCCGGACTCTGCCGCGGCCCGTGCAATGCCCCTGCCTATCCATCTCATCCTGCCAAAGGAGCACGCCATCCTCTTGGTGCCGGGGATACTGGAGAGCTCGAGCCGCGTGTGCCATCCATGCAAGCCCTTCAGCAAGTCCGGGAGATGGAGTGGCGTTCGCTAGCGGCACGCACCAGGGCGCACACGCCACTGGCTGGCGCCTGCGAGGCGGTGCCCCTGGGAGCCGTACACCACGGCCCAACGCACAGAAATATGCTGCGGGCACGTGACGGTCGCTTGTCCACCATGCAGGTCATGCGACGGTGGAGACAGAAGCTCACGCGTATGGCAATACCGGCCCACCCCTGTATCTTCTGTGGGGGGCGGGAGGAGGACATTGGCCACATGCGCCTACTGTGTGCGCGGGACGAGGAAGTGGCTGGGCTCCTGTGCAGGCGTGTGGAGGAGTTCACGGCGGAGCTACCCCTGACAGACAGGGCGGTGGAGTTCGTGGTGTGGAGGGAGCACGGCTGCAGATGGACTGAATCCCTGATGGCGGGTGTCGTCCCCGGGCACCTGAAGCGGCTGTTCGCGGCGGTGCGAGCGGCGTCGTCCCGGGGCCCTGCCAAGGCCAGGCTCTTTGTGGGGGACATGGTCCAGATTGGGGAAGATGTGTATGCCCGCAGGAACCATCGGCTCACCCAGATCATGCAGCCGCTGATGCAAGATCGAAGGAGGGCGGTATACGCGTTCCTGCGAGGTGACACACCCTTCTGCCCGCCGGCAGGGAGGATCCAGCAGCGTCCGCCGTGGAACCCGTTTGCCGGCCTCCCCGGCGACCTGCGGGCAACCTTTCACAGGGCACCGCTGCACGCACTGCTGGTGCCACGGTCGTGCATCGCGCAAGAAGAGGCCATGTCCTTGTTCCCTCACTGGATGGCGGCGGTGGCGCAGGCCTTCAGCCAGTGGATCGGTTCCTGGGTGGCACGGGACATCACGACATTCAGAGACTGGTCCCGCGTGGTGTCGGCGCAATCGTGGGCCCTGGTGCGTGGTACCATGGTGAGAAGCCCTGACGGCAAGGGTGATCCCTGGCTCCAGGTGTACGCCAACCATCCAGCAGTGGGGAACGTCATGGGCTGGCCTCGCGAGGTGCTGCCGGTCCTTCAGCAACCTCTGTGCAGTCTCCCAATCCTGGCGGTGGCTGTCGTACTTGACGTGGGTACGTTGTGGCTGTATGACCGGCAGCTGCGGCGAGCCATACCAGCGGTCACGGAGCAGCGGTCCATGGCAGTGTTAGTGGGCTCCAAGCAGCTGGCACGGATACAGGGCGACGACGCGCAAGGCCACGTCACAGAGGCCATGTTCTCTCTGCCACAGGGGGACGACCACTTGGCTGCCGATGCCCGTCACACCCTTGACACCCTGGGCCTCGCGGCGGTCATTGAGGCACGGGCGGGAGGACAACGCTTGGTTCTGGCATCCGCCAGGGGCCCGGAGCAGGACGGGGTTGATGTCATCGGGGAGGTCTTACGGGACTACGGTTGGGAGCTCCTGGCGCATGGCAGACACAGCCCCAAAGTTGCGCGGTGGCCCCGGCTGCTTGAGAGCCTGCCGGTGATGCCCGACGGGCGACCGATACTCCGCCCGGTGTCCACGTGGGAGGATGCGAGGCGCAGCCTCCTCAGTTGTGCCGCAGCACGCACGCTGGCGGGTGCTTTGCTCGGACTCCAGGACGCGTGCTGCGATGTATGGCAAGACCTATGGTCGCAGTGTTGTGATGGTAGCTGCGTTCCGTCGCGGTCTGTGCTTCCGCAGCGATGCCACGGGTGCAGGGAAACGGCGTCAGTTTGGGTTCATCAGTGTGCCTCCGTCCCACTATGCGGGACATGTAAGGAGCGTGCCGATAGGGGGTGGCCTATGGCGAGGTGGGCACTGCGGCACTCTGGACAGATGTCCTCAAGTGCCTTGAAGACAATCCGGGGTGGCCTGAAGAGCGTCCGAGTGGAAGGGGTACGGTGCCCTGGAGCGCCGTCGGCGGCCCTGCCCCTGATGCTGTGGTGGGCGGCTCTGGAGGGCGACTCGCGGATACTCTGGTTGTGGCATCACGGAGGAAATGGTGACGGCGTGGTGGGGGCCGGGGGTGATGCAGATTGATGGGGTTAGGAATTGTGGGTGCACCTGCTACCGTCCCTACGCTGGAGGCAGCGGAGGGGGTAGCGCCTGAGAAGCAGTGCCTTCATGGCCTGATTGTGCGGTACTGGCAGGCGGAGTGTGACGGCCAACGCGATGTGACAGGTCGTGCCGGCCTGATGGTGAGCCGTACTGCCCCCGTGCATGAGGGTCAGACAGGGATGCTTCACCCGCCTGCCCCGGGTCGCCGCATACAACAATGAGGTGTCATGGGTTGTCCCGACCAGGGTAATAAGGCCCAAACCCCTGTAGGGTATTCCCATGGCACCGGGGTCTCTACTGGCGGCCCGGCTACGGCAGTATTGGGAGTGGTTGCTCGGGATACACCTGGGGTGCACGGAGTTGTCTGGGGGTTACGGCGTTGTCTGGGAGTGTTGCACGGGGTTGCGGGGACAGCCTGCAGGCCCCAGGGGCGGCGACGAAGCGAACATGTGTGCGTAGAAGGATATGACGGCGAGGTCGTCAGGTGGACAGTATGGCGGGCGTCCTGGAGACGGCGTAGCAGCCTGGGAGGAGCACTCACGGGGGGCACGCGGAGTTCAAGGTGACGGTGTACTGGCGTCTTGGGGGTATACGCGGCGGTACTGGGGTCCGTACGGTGGGGGTACGCGGCGGTACTGGGGAACCGTACAATGGGGGAGCAGCGGGGATGCATGGCGGTACTGGGGTGTCCCCCTGACCCCTCTAACAACTCAGGGGGAGCGTGGGGGCATCCCCTGGCCCCGTTAACAAACTAGAGGGACCGTGCCTGCGGGCATGTACATAGTCTAACCTCTGACCATGGCCTTGTGGTTGCGGTGGTGCGTGTCGTGGCGGCTCGCAGGTGGCATCGGCGTGGCAACAGCGGTACTGCGCGGCGTCGTAGCGAAGAGTATGCGGTCGCCTCACCATTGTAACGGCTTACCCCTGGGGGGCGCCATTCCGGTCGGCTAGAGGCGAGGAGGGAGAAGGAGCGGCATGCTGAGTGGTCCGGGGGGTGACGCGCGGGCCAATGCTATAAGTAGGCTCGCCACGTCGTCGGTGGGGGCCGAACCTGCGGCCTGACCGCTGCTGTGGCGGAAGAGGCGCAACCACGGGAGCTAGCCAAACAGTGCAGGTAAGGGTCAAGGGTAGGCGCCAGGGCAATGTATGTGGGCCAGATGAGGTGCACCTGGTTACCACAGCCCGGGGCGAGCCTCTGGTGGGTACCCCTACATGGGGTCGATAACCAAGCTACGGCACCCAGCAGCCCGAATCCCAGCCAGCGATATTCACGGGTTGCGCCACTCCCGTCGCGTAGCGGCCGGCGTCCCCCCCTGTAGACCCTCAAGTTATATTATACGTGGGCAAGTGGATGCCTCGAAGCTGATTGGGTGCTGGCCCCTGACATGGAGTGCCGGCATGGTATATATCTGGGGTGTGGGTGCAGCTCAGGGCCACGGGGACGTGGAGTTGATACCGTGTTTCTGTACTATACTAGGGGACTGGTGCGGTGGGTCGGCGGCGTACATTGTGGGGACATGGGGGCGATGAAAGCTGAGGGCCAGGCTAGGCTGGAGCCTCCCAGAAATCCTGGCTATGCATATACGGGCTATTGGGTGCTGGCAGAGGGATACGTGGAGTCAGGGGTGGTGGGCAATTACGAGTACGCAGATGGCAATGGATTCCGTGGGGTCACGGGTGATGGACGTCTCCACGGTGGCGGGGGTACGCGAACGACGGAGGGTCCGCTCTCGCTTCGCCGCATGCGTGCTGCTTTGTTCCTTGGTTGCCGCTTTGCGCCGGAATGAGAAGCCCTTGCTTTCTGCTTGTTGCGATGCTGCTGCATTGATGTGCCTTGCCCCCTTACCCCCGGCGAATAAACGGGCCAGCGTCCGTCGCCGTTGCTAATGCTAACGCAATGCAGTTGCCACTGCCCCCAAAGCCTGGTTGACAAGTATCCCCGGTCCTCTGGGTCCTCCGTCATGCTGTGGGCCACCTCAGGCAGCCCTGGGACCCACCGGATCGAGCGAAGCAGGAACCACTTGTCGGCGCGAGATGCCCGGTAACTCCAGTAGACGGCATGATAAGTGGTTATGACTATGACTATGACTATATATATATATATATATATATATATATACATATATATATATATATATATATATATGTATATATATATATATATATATATATATATATATATATATATATATCCTCCAATCTACACCCCTCTCCCAACTCTAGGTGGCTCCACCACAGGACTCTAAGGTACGTGCAAAGGGCACAAAGTGGTGCATACATGTGGTGGAAGGGGCTAAACTCGGTCAAAACGGGCTCAAAACGGGCTAAAACCACTTGTTTGAGCATCCCAAATGGTCGGGGATCACTTTTGGAAAACCGCGTTTTTGACCCATTTTTGACCCATTTTTGGTCCCAAAATGGCCCATTTTCAAGGCATTTTGGGATTTTCCATGGCCCAAAACGCGCCACCACGGGCTCAAAATGGCCCAAAAACACTAGTTTGAGCATCCCAAGTGGTCTAGGAACAACTTTGGAAAAAATCATTTTTTTCGCCCTGGGGACCCTGGTGGACCCACCGTTGGCCCCCACTGTGCGTGGGTTGGCTCCGGTTGCACCAAGTGACCACTGGTACGGGGGTCTACGTGTCTCGTTGGGCGAGTCTGAGGCTTGGAAACCATAAAAAGTGGGGGGTTGCGGGTGGACTAGGTGCCCTCGGAATTCGTTTTTGAGCCACATAGCCCAAGATACGGCCCGTTCTTGGTTTCGGGGTGCTACTGCACATTGCGCAGTTTTTGGGGCTTTTTGGCGCCTTTTTGGGCCGTTTCTCGGACATATCGTGGAGTTAGAGGGCGCCAAAGGTCCCTTGGTCACGAGAAAGTCAAGCCTGACATGTAGTGTAGCAGCCGTTAGCCTTCGTTTGGCTGTTTTGAACCCTTACTAGGGCCGTTTTGGGCGAAAAATGGCTGTTTTTGGCCCAAAACTGCGCAGATTTGGGAGGGCACCTACCGACTTGGCGCCCCCGCCCCAGTCCGCCACCGGTGAGTTTTTGGCTCAAAACTTGGATTTGGCAAGGCCACCAACTAGGCTCTAGGATGGCTAAAGTAGAGTCAAGCTCGAGGCGATGGGAAGGTGCAGTGGCCAAAACGAAATGGTGACGTGTTGTTGTTGTTGTTGCTTGTTGCTTGTTAGCTAAATTTAAGGGGAGAGGGGTGTAGTAATATATATATATATATATATATATATATGTATATATATATATATATATATATATTGTTGTTGTTGTTGTTGTTGTTGTGAAGGCACCCAGCACGTGCCGGCGGGAGAAATTGCCAGACACGCTCTCCCTGGGCAGGGCGCAAGGGAGCAGTCGGCCGGCGTCACGCTGGCCGGGCGTGTGCCGACAACGACCGAGGGGGGGGGGGGGGGCGCCGTGGAGTGGAGGGGGGGGGTGCGTGTGCGTGGAGGAGGGTGTGACTACCTGGGGGCGCGCGTCGCTGTGAGAGGGACCACCTGTCCGTGTGACCCTGATTCCCTCCCCCGCCGTGGGGGGAGGGCGTGCGCACCTGTGCGAAACGGAGGCGAGATGGGGGGCGGGATGCAGGGACCACCTGTCCGGGGACCCGCAGGGCCCCGGTTCCCCTTGCTTCCAGCCGCCACTCCCCCGCGACAGGGGAGGGGGCTACGTCCTGCGCGGAGGTGGAGTAAGGGGGATGGAGGGGGCGGGGACTATGTATGGTCTATCCCCTGGTGCCCGTCCAAGTGTCCCGTGTGCGGGAGGCCGCGAGGCACGGCCGGAGGGGGGGCTCAGGCCTGGGCCGGGCGCGTGGGTAGCGGCGGGCGGCCGAGGCGGAGGCGGCGCCATGCGGGTGCGGGGCCCGTGGCGGTCGCGGGGCGGTGTGGGCGGACCGGCCGGCGGCCGGCGGTGGCTTTGAGAGCCCCAATCCATGGGGTCGGCGGGCGCGCTGGGGGCACGCGCACCGCGCAGGCCTGGCCGTGGGGGGCGTGTGTGCAAGGGCGTCGGCGCGCCCGATGCGGGCCCCACTGCGGGTCGCGGGACCAGCGGCAAGCTGGAAGCGTGGCCTGGGAGCCGAGGCCTGGGCCGGGCGTGTGGGTAGCGGCGGGCGGCCGAGGCGGAGGCGGCGCCATGCGGGTGCGGGGCCCGTGGCGGCCGCGGGGCGGCGCAGGCGGACCGGCCGGTGGTCGGCGGCGGCCCTGAGAGCCCCACTCCATGGGGTCGGCGTGCACGTTGGGGGGGGGGGGGGGGCTGTGGGCTGGCGGGTGGGTGCGCGCGCGAGGGGGACGAGGGTGCAGTGAGCTCAGCCGCAGAGCGTCACCGTGCGGCCGACCGGGCGGAGGAGCGGCCGGGGGTGGCCAAAGTCGGCCGGGGAGCCCGGGGCGCTCGAGGTGTCGGCGGGGCCGCGGTCAGCGGTGGGGCCCGCACCCCGCTCGGCGGGGACGAATCCCGCCGAGCATCATCCACGGGGGCGAATCCTGGTGGAGGCGGGGGGGAGCGCCACGCCGTCCCCTCGCGGCCGAACCGGACCGGGACGAGCCCCGCCGGAGGGATACGGGGGGGGCGGGCGGGGCCGGGCACCGGGGCTCCGGGGCCCGGGTCCCTGGTGGTTGTGGGCCGGCGCGGGGGAGACCGGGCGGGCATCTTGGCTGCGGCTGCTGAGGAGGGGCGTGGAAAGGGCGGGCGGGCTCCGGGGCGAACCCCGGGAGGCCCCCGGGGGCTGGCTAGGGCTCCCGAGGGCGGCCGTTCCTTGAGGGGGGGGCGGGGGTTGCTCCCTGCCCGGGCTGCGCAGGGGCGCCGCGTGGTGTGGTGCAGGGGCGCAGCCGCGTGGGGCGGCGAAGGTCCAGGGTGGGGGGGGGGAATCTGCGTATAGGCCATATATATATATATATATATATATATATGTTTATATATATATATATATAGATATATATATATATATATATATATATATGTATGTATATATATATATATATATATGTATATATATATATATATATATGTATATATATATATATATATTATATTAACTATTATTGGGGGTATTTGGTAACAATATTAGGGGTTTGGACCATAATTGTACCTATGTTTAGTACTCTGGTTAGGATCCTACCAGCAGTGATGTCATACCCCAATTTTAGCCCTTTTAGCCCTTTTTAAGGGCAAATACCCACTAATAACCATCCAATTTAGTTCTAAAACATGTTTTTTTGTGTTTCCCGACCCCAAAATAGGGGGGAGGGGTCCGTAACCTTGCCCCATAGTGCATCGGTTGGCCCAGGGGGGGGGGGGGAAATCTGCGTATAGGCCATACATACATACATACATACATATATATATATTTATATATATATATATATATATATATATATATATATATATATATATATATATATATATATATATATATATATATATATATATATATATATATATATATATATATATATATATATATATATATATATATATATATATATATATATATATATATATATATATGCCCATGCCAAATCCAAGTTTTGAGCCAAAAACTCACCGGTGGCGCCCCGGGGCGTGGGCGCCAAGTCGGGAGGTGCCCTCCCAAAACTGCGCATTTTGTGCCTCAAAACGGCCTTTTTTGGCCCAAAATGGCCCCAAAACCCAGTCAAAACGGCCAAACGAAGCGAAACGGTGGCTACACTTCACGTGCGGCTTGACTTCACCGTGTCAAAGAGCCTTCTCGTGCCCTTCCACTCCACGATATGTCCGAGAAACGGCCCAAAAAGGCGCCAAAAAGCCCCAAAATCTGCGCAATGTGCACTGACACCCCGAAACCAAGCACGGACCGTATCTTGTGCTACGTGGCTCAAAATCCAATTCCGAGGGCACCTGGTCCACCCGCAACCCCCCACTTTTGGTGGTTTCCACCCCTCTGAATCGCCCAAACGGACACCTAGTACCCCGTACCAGTGGTCACTTCGTGTAGCCGGAGGGCAGCACAGCCCGCGCACTGCGGGGGCCAACGGTGGGTCCACCGGGGTCCCCGGGGCGAAAAAAATGAATTTTTCCAAAGTTGTTCCCGGACCACTTGGGATGCTCAAACAAGTGTTTTTTGGCTGTTATGAGTCTGTGGGGCCGCGTTTTGGGCCATGGAAAGTCCCAAAATGCCTTGAAAATGGGCCGTTTCAAGACCAAAAATGGGTCAAAAATGGGTCAAAGATGTTTTTTTCCAAAAGTGATCCTGGACCATTTGGGATGCTGAAACAAGTGTTTTTAGCCCATTTTGAGCCCGTGGTGACACGTTTTGCCCCTTGGAAAACCCCAAAATGCCTTGAAAATGGGTCATCTTGGAACATAAAATGCGTCAAAAATGGGTCAAAAACGCGTTTTTCCAAAAGTGATCCCGGACCATTTGGGATGCTCAAACAAGTGTTTTTAGCCTATTTTGAGCCCGTTTTGACCGAGTTTGGCCCCTTCCACCACATGTATGCACCACTTTGTGCTCTTCGCACGTACGTTAGAGCCGTGTGTTGGAGCCACCTAGAGTTGGGGAGAGGGGTGTAGATTGGAGGATATATATATATATATATGTATATATATATATATATATATATATATATATATATATACATATATATATATATATATATATATATACATATATATATATATATACATACATATATATATATATATATATATGTTTATATATATATATATATTACTACACCCCTCTCCCCTTAAATTTAGCTAACAAGCAACAAGCAACAACATCAACACGTCACCATTCCGTTTTGGCCACTGCAGCTTCCCATCGCCTCGGGCTTGACTCTACTTTAGCCATCCTAGAGCCTAGGTGGTGGCCTTGTCAAATCCAAGTTTTGGGCCAAAAACTCACCGGTGGCGGCCCGGGGCGTGGGCGCCAAGTTGGTAGGTGCCCTCCCAAATCTGCGCAGTTTTGGGCCAAAAACAACCATTTTTCGCCCAAAATAGCCCCCAAACCCGGGCGAAACGCGCAAACGAAGGGAAACGATGGCTACACTACATGTCAGGCTTGACTTCACCGTGTCAAAGAGCCCTCTAGTGCCCTTCAACTCCACGATATGCTCGAGAAACGACCCAAAAAGGCCCCAAAAAGCCCCAAAATCTGCGCAATGTGCACCAACACCCCGAAACCAAGCACGGGCCGTATCTTGGGCTACGTGGCTCCATTCTAAATTCCGAGGGCACCTAGTCCACCCGCAACCCCCCACTTTTTGTGGTTTCCACCCCTCGGAATGGCCCAACGAGCCACCTAGACCCTTGTATCAGTGGTCACTTGGTGGAGCTGGAGGGCAGCCGGGCCCGGGGACGGTTCGGGCCAACGGTGGGTCCACCAGGGTCCCCGGGGCGAAAATAATACATTTTTCCAAAGTTGTTCCTAGACCAAGCTCAAGCAAGTAATTTTAGCCCGTTTTGAGCCCGTGGTGACGCGTCTTGGGCCATAGAAAATCCCAAAATGCCTTAAAACTGGGCCGTTTTGACCCGCGGAAAATTCCAAAATGCCTTGAAAGCAAGCATACCGCTATTTTTTTTTTGCCCCTTCCCATCGCCTTGGGCTCGACTTCTACTTTGGCCATCCTGTGAGCGCCAGATTCCGCAAGACGAGGCGCTATACAAAAGTGGTTTGTTGCGTGCTGATGATCCACTCCCACACCCGCGTTGGACCTGTAATTATTGGAAAATCCGTTGAAAATGAAGTGTCCATGTTGTGTGCGCCACATTCCGCAAGACAAGGCGCTATACAAAAGTCGCTTGTTGCGTGCTGAAGCTGTGCACAAGGTTCTTTCATCAAACCGTCCATGGTCATCAAGCCGTTCATGCTGTGAGCGCCAGATTCCGCAAGATGAGGCGCTATACAAAAGTCGTTTGTTGCGTGCTGATGATCCACTCTCACACCCGTGTTGGACCTACAATTATTGGAAAATGCCTTGAAAATGAAGTGTCCATGCTGTGAGCGCTAGATTCCGCAAGACGAGGCGCTATACAAAAGTCGTTTGTTGCGTGCTGAAGTTGTGCACTAGGTTCTTTCATCAAACCGTCCATGGTGATCAAACCGTCCATGCTGTGAGCGCCAGATTCCGCAAGACGAGGCGCTATACAAAAGTCGTTTGTTGCGTGCTGATGATCCACTCTCACACCTGTGTTGGACCTACAATTATTGGAAATTGCCTTGAAAATGAAGTGTCCATACAATGAGCGCCAGATTCCGCAAGACGAGGCGCTATACAAAAGTCGTTTGTTGCGTGTTGAACTTGTGCACAAGGTTCTTTCATCAAACCGTCCGTGGTCATCAAGCCGTTCATGCTGTGAGCGCCAGATTCCGCAAGACGAGGTGCTATACAAAAGTCGTTTGTTGCGTGCTGAAGCTGTGCACAAGGTTCTTTCATCAAACCGTCCATGGTCATCAAGCCGTTCATGCTGTGGGCGCCAGATTCCGCAAGACGAGGCGCTATACAAAAGTCGTTTGTTGCGTGCTGAAATTCTGCACTAGGTTCTTTCATCAAACCGTCCATGGTGATCAAACCGTCCATGTTGTGAGCGCCAGATTCCGCAAGACGAGGCGCTATACAAAAGTCGTTTGTTGCGTGCTGATGATCCACTCTCACACCCGTGTTGGACCTGCAATTATTGTAAACTGCCTTGAAAATGAAGTGTCCATACTGTGAGCGCCAGATTCTGGAAGACGAGGCGCTATACAAAAGTCGTTTGTTGCGTGCTGAACTTGTGCACTAGGTTCTCATCAAACCGGCCATGGTGATCAAACCGTCCATGCTATGAGCGCCAGATTCCGCAAGACGAGGCGCTATACAAAAGTTGTTTGTTGCGTGCTGAACTTGTGCACTAGCTTCCTTCATCCCGTACCCCTTTTTGCATTGCGTTTTGTGTTCTTTGCGATTGCATTGGGAATATACGTGTACTCTTAACCCAGTTGCGTTGATACCATTCATATCTGACTCCTGGGAACAAGAGTTGCGACAATGCTGTCCACACGCATATTTTGTGCTCGTATTTTCATGTTAAGTGGCCTAGATCATGAACGGACGTGTTGCAAAGTATCACGCACGTGTTGCACATGACCATGGTAGGTAATGGTTTTGGGATCATGGGATTGTGGGTTATGGCACCGGGTACCATAGTACGTAATAATTGTGGGATCATGGGATCATGGGATCTTGCCAGGGGTGAGGCGTGCAATGTAGCAGGCGTGCAATGTAGCAATGTTTCTGCATCTTCCTGTATTCCTTCCTCTCCAGGTCCCTTTTTTCCATTGTGTGCTCTGTTCTTTGCGGTTGGATTTGGAATATATGTGTACTCTTAACCGAGTTACGTTCATATCATCCATGTCTGACTGCTGGGAACAAGAGTTGCAACAATGCCTGGAGGCCGACCTTGACTTCGCCCCTGGGGACTTCATTGCGCGGCATCCCGAAGTTGCGCCGCCCACCATTCGCCGTCGCCATGCCAGTCTACGCAACAAACTGAGGAACCGGCTCAAAAAGCGGGTGGAGCGTGGAGTTCAATCGTCATCCATGGCAAATCTCAACACGCCACAAGCACAAGCCGCTAAGGGTGCCAAGAACACGCCACAAGCACAAGCCGCTAAGGGTGCCAGGAACACACCACAAGCACAAGCCGCTAAGGGTGCCAAGAACACGCCACAAGCAAAAGCCGCTAAGGGTGCCAGGAACACGCCACAAGCACAAGCCGCCAAGGGATCTATTGGGGGTTTAAGGAACACACGACAAGCACAAGCCGCTAAGGGTTCCAGGAACACGCCACAAGCACAAGCCGCCAAGGGCTATACTGGGGGTGCAAGGAACACGCCCGAGGCGCAACGCGATAAAGGTATTGTTGGTGGACACGGCAATACGCCTGAAAAGCAACATGCCAAAGCCTCACATCCCCGATCGCCGGGGGTTGTTGGTGCCGCTAAGAAAGAGCTTTTCCACGGGAAGCACAAGCTGCCGTCTGGCATTTCTTTGAAAACCGTCCGAGAGTATTGGCTTGATGGCTTGGATGTTTTGTACTCGCCGCTGTTCGATGCCCTTTGCCATCGATGTGGTCAACTGCTTTGGGGCCCGGTTGGTTCGCACAAGTTTCTTGTTTCCCGAGATGATAGTGCAATCCGTACCACCAACCTCTTTGGGGTGCCAACCACAGATGTGATTACTAGTGCGATCTTCGAGTTCCGAAATGACTTGTTTGCAAACTACGTACAATACAAAGAACCACCTTTTCGCGTTCCGCCTCGGTTGCATCCCACGAGTATTGGCCCCTTTAAAGTGTATGATACGCCGGTGTGGCATTCGCCACATCGTATGTATGCATGCCTCGTTTGCAGCAAGTATCGTGCCAAGTACGATCCTATAAATTATGGGTACGAACTGGATGGCACGACACATTACAGGGTCCCAAACAAACTTGCGATTCTCACTGAATATCAAAAGCGGCAAATCGCGTTGGGTGCTTTGTATTCAAATACCCGTAAGCACGTGGATCTGCGTCATCGACAGTGGCACCATGCTATTGGGACCGTTGGTGTGGGGCGCAAGCCTAGCCAGCATTATAATGCACTATATGGGTTTATGACCATGAAAGAAGATGTGCTGCGCGATTATCAAAAGCCGAAGGATAGTGCCCAAAACACGCGGCAAATGAACCAAGCATTGCTGTTGCTGAAGAAAATTCAGCCCTTTTATTCCCGGTTTTTGGCGCATTATGAAACATTGTACCGCTACTTGCAAAATGCAGCTTCTACAATGGGGACGTTGACACAACGATGTTTTGAGGATAAGTACGGGAAACGCCTGGAGTACCATCTACAAGACGAGTATGTGGCTTGGGCAGTGGAGTGTGATGCACCGCGGAACATTATTCCCGATTTTGCCCCTCACCAAGACAGAGTGGGATTCATGCATCGAGCACCATTTCAACGTGCAGGGGGGACCGTTACCGCTGCAGCACAATCATTGGCGAACGACACGTATTTGCATTTCAACGATCCCAAATTGGAACCGTGCGTTTGGCCGGATTTGTATCCTGGTGGAGTTGGTGGATACAAGGTTGGGTGTGGAATTGGATGTGCAGCGTATTACCGTAGCCGGTATCTTGCATTTGATGAGCGCCGGCGCCGTGACCGATGGTGGTCCTTCTTCCAAGTGAGTAAAGAGATGAAGAATCAACTTATTTGGAACCAGCAAAATTTCAAAGCGCAACGTGGTGATCGCGCAGAGGATATCACTGCGGAACATTTGTGTGCTGCTAAAAGCTCTGCAGGACCCAAGCCCCCTCCAAAGCGACACTCATCACATCACGCACAATCTTCTTCGCAATCCACTCAATCACCTGGTCATCCGAGCCAATCAACTCCATGTCCAGGTGCCGAATCATCCACACAGTCCCCGAGCCAACCAAGCCAATCATCAGCACGCCCCGCACACGAACACAAGAAGGCCCATGCTTCGTACCACGATGGTGTTGATTCCATGAATCGGAATTTGGAGTGCGAAGGGGTTGATCAAGGTACTGCGGAAATCAACCCATACTATCGATATGGAACCTATGTCCCATCCAAGCTAGTTGGGACACGATCCTATTGGGCCTCACGGCATCTTGACCTCACTGCAATGAGCCGCGAGCTTGGAAAAGCAGACCTATTCATTACTTGGACAATGAATGACAATTGGGCTGATTTGCAAGCCGCAGTGCAGAAGGGATGTCGCGCAGGTGCGGTGTGGCCTGGACGATATCCCGAGGGCACAAGGCCCACCAAGCCAATTCAAGACGGGTACGATATGGAGGCATGTGTCGCATTTCACAAGCGGGTCGAGATCTTCAAGCGTGAGTTCTTAGCCATTGGCAAGAGAGGTCCATTTGGAACGGTTCGCGATTATTGGTTCCGCTTTGAATACCAAGAGCGCGGCCGAGTGCACTTGCATGGTGTTGTTTGGTGCCAACCCGATTCAATCCCGGATGATGTCATTTGCGCTACAATGCCCCGCGAAAGTGATGGCTATGATCCGGAATTCACTTCATATCTACGGAGTTTATACAGTGAGTGCAATATGGTGCACCAGTGTTACCCAGACAAATGTTTCAACATTGGCCAAGGGCGGTTATCTACCGAGTGCAAGTCAGGGTATCCGTTTACGGTTCCCCAACATAAGGAGGAGTTGGACAGTAAAGGTGTACGCCTATTGTACCGCCGACAGGAACAAGAAGATGCTTGTGTGGTACCTCACAATCGTCGTCTTCTAGTACGTTTGCAATGCCACAACAATGTGCAACAGATCACATCTTTGGGGTGGGAGTTGTACCTTGCGAAATATCTCACCAAAGCTGCAAAATCATTGACTGTTCCAATAAACCTGTCACCAAATGCCACTGACATTGAGCGCTTGCTGAAGCTACGTTCTTTGGGACGCATGGAGAATGGAATGATGCTGCTCGGCATTCATCAATGTAGGGGTAGTAGAGAGGTTGTATGGATTCCAACGGATCCATGGCCTAAGTTGGGGCGCTTGAAACGCCGCAAACACCTACCGGAGGATGACGCGTCTACGGATGTTTGGTACCTAGATAGGTGCGATTTCTATTTGGAGCTTCCGGACGGTTTGCAACTGAAGTACCCTGACATCTACCGCTATTACCGTCGTACACAGCGCAATCCCTCAGAGGCCAGCGCCTTGGCAAGCAATCCGGCAGAGGATATGGCCAACGAATCTCCGTCTAGTGATTCGGACGACGCAGTAGACGGTGATCGGAATAAAGCCGATCCTCCTGACAATGGCAAGGAGCGCCCGTACTGGTGGCCATCCCCTCCAGAGCGCATGGAGCGGGAAATTAGAGACAACATGGGCAATAAGTGGAGATTGCGCCGGCGCACTGCCATTCCAAGGTGGAAGTTCTACCTTCCCTACGGTGAGGACGCCGAAAAGTACTTCTTAAGAACGATTCTCCTCTCCCGGCCCTTCACGAAAGAAGACCACGAACAGCGATTCTTTTCGAAGGACAATGTGTCGAAGACCTACATGGAGGAGTGTATCCTGCGTGGGCTATTCCGAGGATATGAGGAAGAAGCACGAGAAACGCTGAACAACGCCCAGGCTCGAGGTTACTCAGTTGAGCGGTTGCGTCTTCTTGCAGAAGTCCTTCGTGCTGAGGACATAGTCGATGCAACCTTCTTCAACAATTATATGTCCGATTTAGATGAGCTTGACAAGCATCGGGCCGGTGACGATGAACCAATGGTTGCTGATGAGGCGGAAATGGATCCCCAATTGGCTGAGGAGTTGCAGGCGTTTATGAACGCCGATGACCCCGGAGCTGCCGAAACTTTGGTCAATGCTCTAAATCATTGGCAACACATGGTTTTTGAAATCTTTGGGGCACACTTTCAACAACAACAACCGAAGGATGTACCAGATATATCAACGCATTGTCGGGCTAGCATTGCTGGTAGCCGACCTCAGTTGTGTGCCATTCTCACAGGAGTTGCAGGAACTGGGAAGTCTCATGTTGTACGTTTATTGATTGCCAAGCTACGCGCATGTGTATTTTCAATTCTCGTGTGCGGTGCTAAGGGCGTGGCAGCGCTCAACGTTGGTGGTTGAACCATCCACAGCTTGTTTTCTTTGTCCTTGGACCTTGATTGGCAAATCAAGGAGGGAACAATTCTTTGGTGGATGATTCGTAATGCCAACATTATTATTGTGGATGAGTTCTCACTTTTGTCGAACAAGCTCCTCCACACGTTGAATGACATACTACACAAGGTGCGCCAGGACAAGCGCAATCCTTTCGGAGGAATTACAATGCTTCTTGTTGGCGACCCATTGTAGCTTCCTGCTGTTGATCTCGACATCTTCGATAGTGCCCTCTTCCGGAACCATTTTGTGCCGTTTGTGTTGACGGAGATCATGCGCCAAGACGATGAACAATTCATTGACTTGCTCAATCGTGTGCGCATTGGGGAGGAAACAGATGATGATCATCTCACTCTACAGCAACGCATCGCTCCAAACAATGATGTTTCGCTTCAAGACCTCGAAGATGCCCCCATGCTAGTGGGACGCAGGAATGCCATGCATCGGTGGAACGAGCACTTCATGGCACAATTGGGATCTAATATTGTGACCTTCAACGCCACCTATGTGGACATGGGTGGTGCTCCCACTAATCAAGCTATGTGCGACTACATCAATTCTCGCAATCGCCGCGTGCTCCCACAACAGGTTTTCGTGGCCGCCGGTATGCGAGCCCGGCTAATTCGCAACGTTAGTATTCAAAATCGTTTGGTGAACTCAACAATGGTTGTTATCAAGCGATGGTCCAATGATGTTATAGTTGTGTGCCCCATTGGTCGCACAAGGGAGTACCCTATTTGTCGCTTCCAACAAATAATCCCCGTGTACGGGCGATCCGTGCAGGTCAAAATACTACAATTTCCGATGCTCGCAAGATATGCATGTACTGTTCACAGATCGCAAGGCTGCTCGTACCGGATTGTGTGGATTGATATGGCAACCTTCTTTGCAGCGGCACATGCCTACGTTGCATTGTCACGGGCCCGTTCTCTTCAAGGTCTATTTATCCTCAACTATCGCCGTGAAGCATTCCTTGTGGACCCCTACTACGTGCAGCTGTGGAATTGGTTTGTGGCAACAAATGTTTTGGCACCCAAGCCCGCTCAGCACATTCCTCCTTACCCACGTAGAACCTTCACATCCACTCTCATTGCCGGGATCATGTGTGTATGCCGCTCATGGCACACCAAATCTCATTTTCCCCAAAATTTGGATGCCCGCATTTTAAAAGTGAACATGTTGCTGATCTTGCAGTATGTGTCATTTCCATGGTGGTCTTATATTGATAGACAATTGCAAGGAGACAGGTTGTCATTAGACATTGACGACCTCAATGAGGACGGAACGGAGCAGCCACGTACGCGCGGACGGCCTCATGGCACATCTCAGCAACCAAATGTTGGGGTGCAGTTGTTGGATGGCAACAACAAGCCACATGTCTTTAGTGCCGATGTCTTGGGCCAAATGTCCGTTGTTCAGATACGGACCTTGTGTGCGGCTCATGGACTATCAACTTGTGGTACAAAGGCTACTTTCCGGGAGCGCATTCTTCGAAAGCAAGACCACATTGAGGGTCCACCAAAACAGTACCCGACTAAATCGCATGTGTCTCCGCCTCCGTCCTCCATTGGTGACCACCCCCATTTGGATGCACGTATTTGCCACTTCAGCTTTGAATATTGGCCGGATGAGAAGAATGATTCGGTCGAGCACAATGTCCATCTTGCAGAATGTGCGTGGCTGTCCACTTCGGCAGTCCAATGCCTCCTTGAGGTTCTCTTGCCCCCCGGGAACCACCTCGGTGCAACCTGTGATCATCGACATGCAGTTGGCCCAACTCATGCGACATTTTCCTACACTAAGCCTCATTTGTACACAAAAATGCGCGCTACCATTATTGCTAACATCCCGAAATTCCACGATAGGGGTCCACTACGTGTTGGTCACAGATGTGCAAGTGGATTGCAAGAGCCTAGTCGTTCACGATTCCAAAGACGCCTCGTCAGAATGTGGGGCCCTGTTTCGAGTCATGTTGAAGAAAATTGGCTGGTCCTTCCTGTGGCACCATTACGGAACCCAACCTGATTCCGATACTTGTGGGTTCCGCGTCGTGATGCTCGCCATGCAATGGTGCACTCCAGGTTAGGGTTACCAAAACGTTGACGGGACAGCTCCCACGATGGTTCTTGGCATATCGCGCAAGCATCCTGCAGATGTTTGCACTGGATTCCACGACGTTGCGATCCACAGTGCATACGTTCCAAGACGCCACATACGAGGATGCCTTGACAATGTATGATGAACCCGTCATTTGGGCAATGACGGAGTGTGGGGCCCTACCCGACATCACCGATGCTGAAGTGGATGCTGAAACAAGCGAACACCATTGGACCTGCCCTCCACAAGCCACCAACCGTGGACCATCACACCCAACGGTAGGCAACAACGAGGCTCATCCATATCCATCACAAACGCGCCAGGCCCAACGCTCCAAAAAATCGGAGTCAAAAGGAGGTGCCAACAGGAAGCCTACCCCAAACACACCACAAAACCCTACACGCCCAAGTCCACCAACACCAACAGCAAAACCTTCAAGGAGAGTTCCTAAGTCCAAAAGAACTACTATGCCAGCAGGACATCAACCCCCAAGCCAAGCACCATATCGTTCGCAACCACATCCACCCCAAGGAGGTCGTGGAGAGGACCACCCCTCATCAAGAAAAAGGACATCCCAACAAAACAACGGGCCACATTCCAAGAGACAACGTGCAACGGGCAACGAGCAACGGGGTGGTCGCAAACGCCCTCAACCACACCAAGATCCAACAGCACCATCAGGCGAACCCCCCCGGTCACGTCCTCGAGCGGAGCGTACCCCGGTGGATCATTTGGCTTTAACGAAGAGAGAAATCACCGAGTGGTCTACCCGGATCACAGATGAGAACACCAGTCTTCGCCGACGAAAGGCACATGCCTTGCACTTCTTGGGTGCCCTAGATGCTACCGCAGTAAAGGGGCAATACCGCGCTTTATCTCTACTTCTTCATCCCGACAAGAACAGGACCGACCCAATGGCGACGGAGAGATTCAAAGTGTTGGGTGCGGCAAAAGATTTGTTTGACTAGCCGAGTAATCGGATTGCCCCACGTAATGCGTCACATGGTGCTCCACGAATGGACTTGGAAAACAGGTGTACTCTTAACCGAGTTACCTTCGTTTCCTCTCTGAATCCAATTCTTGGTTGGCAAGGAGTTCCTCCGTGTAAGGATTTTTGCCAACAAACTGCCAATGATTACATGCTTTTAGCACCACCACTTCCAATTGCCCTGATTAAATGAAAGCGCAACCGTAATGTGTACCATTGGCCCTATGGTGGTCCCTAACCCCGTTATCGCAACTCGAGCAACTCCCCTAAGGTTCCCAATATCCCTATCTGGGAATACCCAAGCCAATGACACTCAATCCTATTCCGGGTTAGGGGCGGTGCGAAACGTCGGACTACACGTGGGCCGCATACCTGACAGTTCGGAGGTGCCTAAAAAGTGTCCCAAGTAGCCACTCTTCGTCTTAGCCACGTCCCTACAAAATCGACCCCGTGTGTCCCAGACCCTTCCTTCCCCTCCGTTGCTCGCATCATTCTTTGGGGGGGGAGAAGGGTTGTGCAAGTGGGGTGTAAGCGAGGAGGGGTGATGTACCTTCATGGCGGTGTGGTCCGAAGCCACCACCCCGAGTTGCTATGGCCACACGTGCGCACTTGCCTTTCCACCCCCTCCTATATATGTGTGTCTATTGTAAAGATAACTCCTTGCCCGCCTGAGGAGCCTACCCCCCTGAGGTTCGCAATACAACTGCGAATACCCAAGCCGATGCTACCCTCCCCACTATTGGGGTGAGGGGCGGTGCGAACCGTCGGATCACACCTGGGCCGCATAGCAAACCGTTTGGAGGTGCCCGACAAAGGTGTTGGACATGGTAGGCAACAAACTTGCGTTTCTTATGGAGCACGTCAAGCAAATAGCCACTTCAGCTTGGGAGAGGGGTGTAGATTAGAGGATATATATATATATATATATATATATATATATATATATTACTACACCCCTCTCCCCTTAATTCTAGCTAACAAGCAAGCAAGCAACAAGCAAGCAAGCAACAAGCAAGCAAGCACTTCTCCTTTCCGTTTTGGCCATTGCTCGGCCTCATCGCTCCGGGCTCTACTCTACTCTAGCCATCCTAGACCCTAGGTGGTGCCCTTGCCAAATCCAAGTTTTGAGCCAAAAACTCACCGGTGGCGCCCCGGGGCGGGGGAGCCAAGTCGCAAGGTACCCTCCCAAATCTGCGCATCTTTGGGCCAAAAACAGCCATTTTTCGTCCAAAAAAGCCCCCAAACCCGGGCAAAACGCCCAAACCAAGGGGAACGGTGGCTACACTACACGTGCGGCTTCACTTCACCGTGTCAAACAGCTCTCTGGTGCCCTTCAACTCCACGATATGTCCGACAAACGGCCCAAAAAGGTGCCAAAAAGCCACAAAATCTGCGCAATGTGCACCAACACCCCAAAACCAAGCACGGGCCGTATCTTGGGCTACGTGGCTCAAAAACCGATTCCGAGGGCACCTAGTCCACCCGCAACCCCCCACTTTTGGTGATTTCCAAGCCCCAAAACCGCCCAACGAGACGCCTAGACCCCAGTACCAGTGGTCCCTTGGTGGAGCCGGAGGGCAGCCCGGCCCACGTACAGTGGGTGCCAACGGTGGGTCCACCAGGGTCCCCGGGGCGAAAAAAATCATTTTTTCCAAAGTTGTTCCCGAACCACTTGGGATGCTCTAACACGTGTTTTTAGGCCGTTTCGAGCCCGTGGTGACGCATTTTGGGCCATGGAAAATCCCAAAATGCCTTAACAATGGGCCGTTATGGGACCAAAATTGGGTCGAAAATGGGTCAAAAATGCGTTTTTCCAAAAGTGATCCTTGACCATTCGGCATGCTCAATCAAGTGGTTTTAGCCCATTTTGAGCCCGTGGTGACGTGTTTTGGCCCATGGAAAATCCCAAAATGCCTTGAAAATGGGCCGTTTTGGGACCAAAAGTGGGTCAAAAATGGGTCAAAAACGTGTTTTTCCAAAAGTGATCCTAGACCATAGGGGATGCACAAACAAGTGTTTTTAGCCCATTTTGAGCCCGTGGTGACGTATTTTGGCCCATGGAAAATCCCAAAATGCCTGGAAAATGGGCCGTTTAGTGACCAAAAATGGGTGAAAAATTGGCCAAAAATGTGTTTTTCCAAAAGTGATCTTGGACCATTGGAGGTGCACAAACAAGTGTTTTTAGCCCATTTTGGGCCCGTTTTGATCGAGTTTAGTCCCTTCCGCTACGTGTGCGCACCAAGTTCTACCCTTCGCACGTACCTTAGAGTGCAGCCACGTAGAGTATGGGAGAGGGGTATAGATTAGAGGATAGAGGGGTATAGATTAGAGGATATATATATATATATATATATATATATATATAGTATATATATATATATATATATATATTATATATATAATATATATATATATATATACATATATATATATACATAATATATATATATATATATATATATATATATATATATATATATATATATATATATATATATATATATTAATATATATATGGGCGTTTTGACAGGGGGGGGGGGGGTATGTGGGTGTTTTCCCGGATGTCGGCGGTAGTCCAAGGCCAATTCCCGGAAAGTGGGTGTAAGATAGGGGGGGGGGGGTATGTTATACCTTTTTGAAAAGTGCATGGAAAGGGCTTTCTAATGCAATTTGAGGTGGGGTCTAACTCATCGAGATGTGAAAATGCCGGGCCGGACGAAGAAAAAACGTTTTGGTTCCAGAGGGCTAGTTTTCTGCCGTTCTGCTTGCAGCCTGCGCAGGTACTGCACATGTTTGTTGTGTCTCACCTACAAGCACCGCACCTTGTCTCTCACAGATTGTTTGTTTCCCTTGCTCACAGCCCCCATGTCCCTTTCTTCTTCTTTCAAACGCTCCCTTTCCCCCCCTCGCTACCCCCCCCTTTTCGCCAAAGGCGAGTTCGCCGGCAAGCCCTCGGACACCGTCCAAGCGGCCACGGTACGACTCTGATGGTTCACCATCACCATCCAAGGTTCGAAGGTATTTGCATGTGTGACCTTGCTGCCTCACTTGATGACCGGGGAAGAAAGTCCCTTTTGGAGGACATCGCTGCCACTGAGGGGGGAGTCACAGCCGGCCCTTCCCGACAAGCACATTCAGATTGCCACTCGGGCACTTACAAAATCTGGTGCTGCTATTCTCGAAGGGCTCACATGCTGTGGCTGAGGAGCTGTTGGCAGCTGTCACGGGACGGGTTCTTGGCGAGTGTGTCACCCCAAAACTGGACCAGAAAATTGTGGACAACTTGGTCCATACCTTCAGCACGGGTGCAGACTGATTTTGGGCCCCAGACTGTCACTCTTTGTGACGTTATTTGTGCTGCTGCAGCCCCAAGTCATCGGGATCCAAAATTGGATGTGAATGGTTTTTATAACAAGGACATTGACAACTTGAGGGCTGTGGCAGATCGCCTTGGGCGTAACCGTAAACAAGATGTATCGGGGTATGCAACGTCGTTACACCTGGGAGTCTTTGGAATTTGGTCGGAAATTTCTGTTATGTGTACCACCCAGACTACCGGCCCACAAACTCCCAGGCTGTGACGGAGGCAGAGAAACAGGGAGATTGATGCTGCCTATCGCAGCTCCACAATCTCACACCCAGTCTGCCACCAAAAAAACCACAATGGGGAAACGAAAAGGTCCACAAGTGCCTGTCCGCTATCTCAATGCATCCTGTGAGGAGACCCCCCAGAAAATTTGTGGAAAGTTTGTCGGCAGCGCGAAGATGTCACAGGGGCACCCCAGACAGCGATGCGGCACAAACAATCAGGCGTTATCTGGCCGAAGGATGTGAAAGCTGACCACCGCATTTTCTCAAGCCTGGTCAGTGTTTTCAGCCGCATACGTCGTCGTCGCTGCACTTCGCTGTCTGCACTTCACAGTCTGTTGTCCTGCTCAATTTTCAGAGTGCTGTTTTTCTGTTGCAACACCCTGCAAATTTTTCGCAGGGCTCTGTCGGAAACACCAACAATGGCGTGTCTGGCACACCAGTTTGGATCGTTTCGTCAAGCACCTGGGACTGCAGGGATGACAACTGCGAGTTGTGCTCTAGGGAAAGCCCATTTGTGGGGTACAACGACCTGTGGCAGTATGCTGTTTGTCCACCACTGGCACAAGCCATTGACATCCACAGCTTGGCATCTTCGTACCCCCGTGAGGAATGCATTGCAGGCACCTGTGATGACTGTGGGCGGAGAATATCAAGTGCTGCCCAAATGTGTTGACTTGAGGAACTCCGCCCGATGCCATCACAACCAGATCGATTTATCGATACGTTGACAAACACACAAAGGGTGGTAAGGTTTTTAAGGCAATGGACCTGGTCAGTGGGAAAACCAGCCAGTTAAGGACCTCTGGCAAAATCATGAATGCAGACCTCCCTAGTGCTTTGCAGCACCATTATGGTTCCACCTGGATTTCTGCCATGACAGCCCACCTGCCAGGCAAACATACCAGCTGGAACCCTCTTTATTCGCATCGATTTTCCTGAAAGGCTAGGTTGCTCCTGCAAGCGTGCACGCTTCAATGAGCAGGAGTATAAAAAAGACAAACTGTTGTTTTTGGTGCCTTGCCCCTGACACAGCGCCTCGTTTGGTGGGTGACGTGAAGCACCATTGTTGTTGCTATGTTGGTGCCGGGGTCCCCTGTCCAAAGATTTGGACCTAATCCTTGAGGCCCATTAAGGACGCTGTCACCTGGGGCCAAAGGCAAAGGTGGTGTTTCCAAGGTCATCTATATTTCTGACAGGTGCAGGGCAGAGTTCAGCAATCACAACCTGCTTTTTTTTCTCAGCATGCATGAAAAGCTGCTGGCTATCCCTGCCACCTGGTGCTTCGATATGCCTGGGCATGGTAAGGGGCACATGCGATGGGCTGGGTGCAGGCATCAAAAAGATGCTTGGGAATTGGATGTGTGGGCTCGAAGATGTACCCCAGCCGCATCAGAATGTGTTCAGCACCTATGCCCGAAGTGACAAAAGGCAAACCTTTGCGTGGGAAGTATGCAACTTTTCGCGAATAACCGGTTTTTGGAGGTCAAGGGCAAAAACCCATTTCCACCTATGCCGGGCCACTTCTACCGTTGTAGATTGCACAAAATACTTTGCATGGCAATCAACAAACAAGAAAGGGAAGGTGCAACGGCGCCGATACCCTTGTTGGTGTGAATGGTGTGCATTGCCCGACACCTATTTACAAAAAGTGTAAAAATGTACCATTCTGAGGGAAACAAACGCACCGCGCGCACCGCGCATAGCACCAGCGCGCCTGCGTTCTGTTTTTGGGTTGCTGTTTTGGACCTTTTTGGACGGGTGCATGTCCTGAAGGTTTCACACCATGGTGCTATTCCTGTGGCGTGGTCACGAGCTATGCATGTGTTGAAAAGACGATGGAAATTTCTTCCTGACCTAAAACTGTTTTGCCATCCTCAGGCCTTTACGCAATCTCAAATGTCTGTTCAGGAATTCAGGTCTGATTTCCTTATCCAGCCGGCAGCAAGTTTGATTGGCGCGCGCTCTCTTTGGACAACGTGGACAGATTTGGGATTGGATCAGGACTTTGTTTTAATTATCAATAATTTCAGCACGCATCGATGGAATAATTATTATGTTATGAGCATTTTCATTACAATTAAGAATTACAGATTTCAGCACGGGTCCTTGTGTTTGAATGTACCATACTCATGTTTTCTCTTGCTCACTTTGTAGCTGATGAGGGGCCTTATAAGCCCGAGACCGTACAAGTTCAAGGGACACCAACAATTGTGGGTTCATTGTCACGAGCGTGCCTGTGTTGACTACTATTGAGGTCGAGATTTTGAAAAGATTTGGTGATTTCACAAAATCAATCAAACGGCGTCTAGTGGTCAAGCAAGGGTTGAAACCATCAAGGCTTTTGTCAAAAGGAGAAACCTCATGGGGTGCTCATTCCCGTGAGGTGCCCCATAGGGTGCCCAATCCTATGAAGCAGTCGTTTCACGATGTTGGGGGCATTGCACAAGAATAGCAAAAAAAGAGATGTGAGCTGTAATGCAAAGGACCAAAGGAGTGAAGGTAGCCAATCTGAAAAGTAGGATTCAGCACCTTGGTTTCTGCGGTGTGCTGGGCTCACAACTCCACGACCCATCATCGTCAACGGGGCGACGGTCTCCAGGTGTGCCACCCCTTGCCGAAAGAGGTGGATGATCACAAAATTTTGATCCCGCTGCCCCTCCACAAGCTCTACTTATGCTTGTGGGAGAGTGGTGTTTACAAGCCCGCAATGACTAAATGAAAAAATGGTGGGTTAATAAAACAACGCGCACCAAAACCGTGCGCACGCGCGCGCACACCGCGCATAGCACCGCGCGCACCGTGCGTTCGTTTCCCTCTCTGTGGTGCATGGGATGAGGTGACCATCCCACTACAATAGACGTTCTCTTCGACGAATACGGATTTCGTGTCTTTTGGTGTGTTGTGTTGGTGGTGAGGGGGATGCCAAGAACCCCCCCCCCAAAGGACGCCCCCACACATCTGTCTTCCCCGGTCAACAAGGGGTGCAAGCAAGAACACACATGCGAATAAAAGTTTGAAAAATTTCAGTTTTGCAGGGTGACAGCCAGACAGTTTTTCGTGAATTTCTCTAACATATCGTTGAGTTACAACATGAGACCAACACCAATGGATTCGGCATGAAAAACTGCATCTTTTTACCCCTGGCATATTTTGCTGAAGTTGCAATATGTTGGAGTAATGTCCCCCGGACCATTATTGGTACCCTGCGCAGGCTGCAAGCAGACCAGCTAAATCTGGCCCCTGGAACCAAAACATTTTTTTCGTCCGGCCGGGCATTTTAACATATTGATGAGTTAGACCCCAACTCAAATTACATTGAAAAGCCCTTTCCATGCACTTTTCAAAAAGGTATAACATACCCCCCCCCCCCTATGGAACAACATTTTTCCGAAAAATCAGCCGGCACCGGAAACCTACTCCGGGAAAACACCCGAAACAGCCTGTTTACCCCCCCCCCTTGTCAAACGCCCATATATATATATATATATATATATATATATATATATATATATATATATATATATATATATATATATATATATATATATATATATATATATATATATATATATATATATATATATATATATATATATATATATATAGATATATATATATATAGATATATATCCCCCCACCCGGGCCCCACCGGGGAGGGTTGGGTTGGGGCCAAGGACCCCCCCCCCCTATTTTGGGGTCGAGAAGTTCAAAAAAATAGGAATTAGAGTGATTGGAGACGGTGGTGGGCCGCTATGACACTTCAAAATTGCTAAAAATAGGTATTTCTTACCGAGTGACATCATCCCCCAAAATAGCCTCAAAATCCTAAAAATAGCCCTCTTCATGTCACAAAACCCACAAAACCCCAAACCATTGCCGTTAATGCCTTCCATGGGATCCATTCATCACCCTTTTGCCTCATTAGGGGCAGGAGAAGGGCCACTTGTACCCTATCATACCATTTTTTGGGCCAACCTTGCATATTTGGGGGCTATTTTGGGGGATGATGTCACTCGGTAAGAAATACCTATTTTTAGCAACTTTGAAGGTCATAGCGACCAACCACCGTCTCCAATCACCCTAATTCCTATTTTTTTGAACTTCTCGACCCAAAAAAAGGGGGGGAGGTCCTTGGTCCCAACCAAACCCCGGCGGCTGGGGCACGGGTGGGGGGGGGGGGGGGGGGCGTTGACCACTTATGCCACATATATATATATATATATATATATATATATATATATATATATATATATATATATATATATATATATATATATATATATATATATATATATATATATATATATATATATATATATATATATATATATATATATATATATATATATATATATATATATATATGCTTATATTTATGCCATATATATATATATATATATATATATATATATGTATATATATATATACATATATATATATATATACATATATATACATATATATACATATATATATATATACTATATATATATATATATATACATATATATATATATATATAGATATACATATATATATATATATATATATACATATATATATTACTACACCCCTCTCCCCTTAAATTTAGCTAACAAGCAACAACAAGCAACAAGCAACAACAAGCAACAACACGTCTCCTTGCCGCTTTGGCCATTGCTCTGTCCCAACGCTTCGGATCATTTGCCCATGTAGCCATCTTGGAGCCTAGGTGGTGGCCTTGCCAAATCCAAGTTTTGAGCCGAAGACTCAGCGGTGGCGGCCCGGGGCGGTGGCGCCAAGTCGGGAGGTGCCCTCCCAAATCTGCGCAGTTTTGGGCCAAAAACAGCCATTTTTCGCCCAAAACAGCCCTAGTAAGGGTTCAAAACAGCCAAACGAGTGCAAACGGCTGCTACACTGCACGTGCGGCTTGACTTTCTCGTGACCAAGGGACCTTTGGTGCCCTCTAACTCCACGATATGTCCGAGAAACGGCCCCAAAAGGCGCCAAAAACCCCCAAAAACTGCGCAATGTGCACCAGCACCCCGAAACCAAGCACGGGCCGTATCTTGGGCTACGTGGCTCAAAAACGAATTCCGAGGGCACCTAGTCCACCCGCAACCCCCCACTTTTTATGGTTTCCAAGCCTCAGAATCGCCCAACGAGACACGTAGACCCCCGTACCTGTGGTCACTTGGTGCAGCCAGAGGGCTGGCCAGCCCACGCACAGTGGGGGCCAACGGTGGGTCCACCAGGGTCCCCAGGGCGAAAAAAATCATTTTTTCCAAAATTGTTCCTAGACCACTTGGAATGCTCAAACAAGTGTTTTTAGGCCGTTTGGAGCCCGTGGTGGCGCGTTTTGGGCCATGGAAAATCCCGAAATGCCTTGAAAATGGGCCGTTTCGGGACCAACAATGCGTCAAAAGTGGGTCAAAAACGCGTTTTTCCAAAAGTGATCCTGGACCATTTATGATGCTCAAACAAGTGGTTTTATCCCATTTTGAGCCCGTGGCGACGGGTTTTGGCTCATGGAAAATCCCATAATACCTTGATAATGGGCCATTTTGGGACCAAAAATGGGTCAAAAATGGGTCAAAAACGCGTTTTTCCAAAAGTGATCCCGGACCATTTGGGATGCTCAAACAATTGTTTTTAGCCCGTTTTGAGCCCGTTTTGACCGAGTTTAGCCCCTTCCACCACGTGTATGCACCAGTTTGTGCCCTTCGCACGTACCTTATGGCCGTGTGGTGGAGCCACCGAGAGTTGGGAGAGGGGTGTAGATTGGAGGATATATATATATATATATATCCTCTAATCTACACCCCTCTCCCAACTCTAGGTGGCTCCACCACACGGCTCTAAGGTACGTGCGAAGGGCACAAAGTGGTGCATACATGTGGTGGAAGGGGCTAAACTCGGTCAAAACGGGTTCAAAACGGGCCAAAGACACTTGTTTGAGCATCATAAATGGTCCAGGATCATTTTCGGAAAAACGCGTTTTTGACCCATTTTTGACCCATTGTTGGTCCCAAAACGGCCCATTTTCAAGGCATTTTGGGATTTTCCATGGCCCAAAACGCGCCACCACGGGCTCAAAACGGCCTAAAAACACTAAAACACTCGTTTGAGCATCCCAAGTGGTCTGGGAACAACTTTGGAAAAAATCATTTTTTTCGCCCGGGGGACCCTAGTGGACCCACCGTTGGCCCCCACTGTGCGTGGGCTGGCCGGCCCTCTGGCTGCACCAAGTGACCACTGGTACGGGGGTCTACGTGTCTCATTGGGCGATTCTGAGGCTTGGAAACCATAAAAAGTGGGGGGTTGCGGGTGGACTAGGTGCCCTCGGAATTCGTTTTTGAGCCACGTAGCCCAAGATACGGCCCGTTCTTGGTTTCGGGGTGCTGGTGCACATTGCGCAGGTTTTGGGGGTTTTTGGCGCCTTTTTGGGCCGTTTGTCGGACATATCGTGGAGTTGAAGGGCACTAGAGGGCGCTTTGACACGGTGAAGTCAAGCCGCACGTGTGGTGTAGCCACCGGCTCCCTTCGTTTGGGCGTTTTGCCCAAGTTTTGGGGCTGTTTTGGGCGAAAAATGGCTGTTTCTGGCTTGACTCTACTTTGGCCTACCTAGAGCCTAGGTGGTGCCCTTGCCAAATCCACGTTTTGAGCCAAAAACTCACCGGTGGCGGCCCAGGGCGTGGGCGCCAAGTCGGGAGGTGCCCTTCCAAAACTGCGCATTTTGTGCCCCAAAACAGCCTTTTTTGGCGCAAAACGGCCCCAAAACCCAGTCAAAACGGCCAAACGAAGCGAAACGATGGCTACACTACATGTCAGGCTTGACTTCACCGGGTCAAAGAGCCCTCTAGTGCCCTTCAACTCCACGATATGTCCGAGAAACGGCCCAAAAAGGCGCCAAAAAGCCCCAAAATCAGCGCAATGTGCACCAACACCCCGAAACCAAGCACGGGCCGTATCTTGGGCTACGTGGCTCAAAACCGAATTCCGAGGGCACCTACTCCACCCGCAACCCCCCACTTTTTGTGGTTTCCACCCCTCGGAATCGCCCGAACGGACGCCTAGACCCCCGTACCAGTGGTCACTTGGTGCAGCCGGAGGGCCGGCCAGCCCACGCACAGTGGGGGCCAACAGTGGGTCCACCAGGGTCGCGAGGGCGAAAAAAATCATTTTTTCCAAAGTTGTTCCTAGACCACTTGGGATGCTCAAACAAGTGTTTTTAGGCCGTTTGGAGCCCGTGGTGGCGCAGTTTGGGCCATGGAAAATCCCAAAATGCCTTGAAAATGGGCCGTTTTGGGACCAAAAGTGGGTCAAAAATGGGTCAAAAACGCGTTTTTCCAAAAGTGATGCTGGACCATTTGGGATGCTCAAACAAGTGTTTCTAGTCCATTTTGAGCCCGTTTGGACGGGTTTTGGCCCATGGAAATCCCAATATTCCTTGAAAAGGGGCCGTTTTGGGAGCAAAAATGGGTGAAAAATTGGTCAAAAACGCATTTTTCCAAAAGTGATCTTGGACCATTGGGGGTGCACAAACAAGTGTTTTGAGCCCATTTTGAGCCCATTTTGAACGAGTTTAGTCCCTTCCGCTACGTGTATGCACCAAGTTGTACCCTTGGCACGTACCTTAGAGTGGAGCCACATAGAGTATGGGAGAGGGGTGTAGATTAGAGGATATATATATATATATATATATATATATATATATATATTTATATATATATATATATTATGTGTGTGTGTGTATATATATATTACTACACCCAAGCAACAAGCAAGCAAGCAAGCAAGCAACAAGCAACAAGCAACAAGCACTTCTCCTTTCCGCTTTGGCCATTGAGCGGCCTCATCGCTCCGGGCTCTACTCTACTCTAGCCACCCTATAGCCTAGGTGGTGCCCTTGCCAAATCCAAGTCCCGAGCCAAAAACTCACCGGTGGAACCCCGGGGCAGGGGCGCCAAGTCGGGAGCTGCCCTCCCAATACTGCGCATTTTGTGCCCCAAAACAGCCTTTTGTGGCCCAAAACAGCCCCAAAACCCCGTCAAAATGGCCAAAAGAAGGCAAATGGTTGCTACATTTCACGTGCACCTCAATTGCCTCGCGACCAAGCGCCCTTTCTTGCCCTCTAGCTCCGCGATATGTCCAAGAAACGGCCCTAAAATGACCAAAAATGGCCTGAATGTGCGCTGTTTGTGACAAACAGGCCCGAAGCCAAGAAGGGGCCGTATCTTGGACTACGTGGCTCAAAACTGAATTCCGAGGGCACCTAGTCCACGCCGCACCCCCCCCACTTTTTGTGGTTTCCAAGCCTCAAAAGCGCCCAACGAGACGCCAAGACCCCCGTACCAGTGGTCACTTCATTTCCTCATTTGCAAAACACCTTGTTGCATTGCCCAAATACTGTTTCGCATTTCCGTAATGTGTTTGTGCATTTCCAAAATGCTTTTTTTTGTTTTTAAAGACACATTCCAGGAATGAGTGCAAGAACGGAGCAAAAATTTGGCCAAATGTGAGCCCCATTCAAAATAACGGTTCCCAAGGGGTAACTTCTCTGCCGTCTTGGAGGTCCCCATTGCAGGGATGAAGCGAAAATGGCTACATATCCTCGCCCACCTTGGGGGCCTACATGTGGGCAAGCAGCTACGTAACCCTTGCCGTGTCGAGGTCTCGGGCAGCACATCAGAAGTGGCTACTCAACACTTGCCATCTCGGGGGCCCCAAAAAGAGCACAATGGCAAAATAACCCTTGCCCTCTCGGGGGTCCCCGACGCCCAATACGGGGAGGAAATCAGAAGTGACTATTTCAGCCCTCCCTTCTCACGGGCCCACTGGTGAGGAAAATGGTCAACAACCCTTGCCATCTCGGGATCCCTGAAGCACAAAACAAAAGTAGCTACATAATCATTGGCGTCTTGGGGGCCCACAGGTGGGCAAAATGTCTGCATAACCCCTAGCGTCTTGGAGACACACGCGGGAAAAATGGCCATATGACCCTGCCATCCTGGGGTCCCCAAAGCAAGGACAAAATGAAAGCGGGTACATAACCCGTGCCTTCTTGCGGACAAACATGTGAGAAAATGGCTACATAAACCCAACTGTCTCAGAGGACCCAAATGTGGAAACAAAATTAACAAGGGCTACAGAAACCCTCGCGACTTGGGGCCCCATGTGTGGGCAAGATGACTACGTCACCTCTGCTGTCTTGGGTGTCCCCAATGCCCACAGTCAGGACAAAAGTAGAATGGCTACATAACCCCATCATCCAGGGGATGAAAGTGGTTACATAACCCCAACGAGCTTGGGGGTCCTCAAAGTAAGGACAAAATCAAATGGCTACATAAGCCATGCCACCTTGGGGGCCCACGTGTCAGCAAAGCAGCGACATAACCCTTACCATCTTGGGGTCCCCAAAGTGGGAACAAAATCAAAATGGCTGCATAACCCCGGCCATCTTGGGGCCCGGATGCGGGAAGAATGACAACATAGAACCTTCCATCTCGGGGGTCCCGAAAGCAGGGACAAAATCAAAATGGCTAGATAACCCCTACCATGTCGGGGGCGCACACGTGGGCAAAGTGGTACATGACCTTGCCGTCTTAGGGGTCCCAAAGTGGGAAAATCAGAACTGGCTGGTGGCCTCTAATTGTCTTTTCGTTGTAAGTGAACATAATGTATTTTTTAGCAGCAAGTGCAAGTATAAAAAATTTGTACGCCGTGTAAGTTGCTTTTTGTGGTACACGAGAGTACAAAAAAAAAATTGTACGTCGTGTAAGCTTTTTTGCGGTAAACGGAAGCACGAAAAAAAACCAGTGTTTTTTTATGCGGGAAGCGCGAGTACCCAGTTTTGCAGCACTCGCCAATACAATTTTTTTGTACTTGCGTTTACGGCAAAAAAAAAAGACTCTACTTACAACATACACCATTTTTGGTGGCCTTTTTGATGACTGCAGCACCAGTTTGAGTTGCTGGGAAGGCCATCTGTTGGCACACACCATCAAAATGCATAGCCCCGCGCCGCACACCCTGTGTACACCACAGAGCTGGTGCCGAGCGCCGCCGTATGTCGAAACCACAGCGCTGGTGCCGCGCGCTCTGCATCAAAGGTACAGGGCCATGACACACGCCCACAGTTGATGGAACACCGCAGTTGTGCTCCTCAGCCCCCGCCCTCCAGCATTTCCACGAGCTGCCCGTCACCACTACTCCCTTCAGCCCCCCCTTCAGCATTGGTATCGTCCTTCAGGGCCTTCACCTCCAAGTCACTGATGTTGTCTATTTCGCGGAGGCTGGCATACCGCCGGACGCCGGGCAGTCGCAGGATGTACTCGTAGGATCGATTCTCCATCCGGTCATCGTAGTCCCCCGGGAACGCGGCGTTGGGCATCGGGTGGCATCCGTCGCGGGGGCCTGCACGCCCTGCGTACAGAATGGACTGCCCGATGCGGATGGCCGCCATTGCGAAGCTGGACCCTGTGGTGATCAGGGTCTGGACCTGAGATGCGGATGTGCCAGACCACGGCATCCGCTCACACCAGCGTCATCTTCGCTCCCTCTGGGCGATCCTCCGTCTAGCTTTACCATCATTGGCAGGCATAATCGGGGGCATCCACTACAACCCTGTCTCTTTTCATTCCTTCGTGGCCTCTCCCTCAAAAAGGTGCATGCCGAATCTACACACATCTCCGAACTCACATCTTTGCTCAGGGGTTGTGTGCATTCGACACTGGGCAGCACCATCACCTCAGCTGCAGTCATAGGCTAATCTTCACCAGCATTAAGAGCCCCGCAAATCTGCAGACCAGAAACCCTTGGCAGCAGTGATCAACATCTGTTGTGGGAGGCCATTTCAGTTCAGTTCTGGACCCTGACACCCGCAGAGTTTGGGAGTTGTGTGTGGCACGGGGTTCGGCAATTTTCAATTCCTTGGTAAATTTCGGCCATTTTATACACTAAAGTGGGGGTGAAAACCCATTCCCCATTGACAATGAGTGAAAACAAAAACGGTCATTCCGGCAGAGCACCCCACAAGCAGTGCAAGACATAGGCACTTCATGATGACTTGTTTGCAGGCTGTTGTCCAGGGCATACTTCAATAACCACAGAAGTCCAACAGCCTTGCACACCAAAGTGTACAAGCCAAAGCAGAAGGCCAGGTGATGGGAGGACCCACAAAATATTCTCATGAGCTTGGGTTTTAGTTCTGTGTGGTTCGTGGCGACATGACCCTGCCGTACGGGGGCCACACTTTAAATGTGTGTGGATTATAGCTGCATAAGCACTGCCATGTCGGGGGCAGACCTGACATGAGTGTGAATTGTGGTTACATTACCCAAGGCTATGCCACAGTGAGCGTGGATTGTGGTGACAATGGACCTACTGAAAAAAACTGTTTCCTGTTGGCATATGTTTGGGGGGTACGGTGGTTACGGGGGGGGGGGGTATATAAACACACCCGTGATCGTTCATCTCCACAGATGTTTGTTCACTGCGAACCAGATGCGCATGCGCATGCGCAGGGGCGGCAGAAAAAAATCTTGGACTAAGGTACATACAACGTTATTTTCACAGGCAGCCCCCCGGAGGGGCAGGGTTTTTTCCCTTATGCATACAACCAAAAATTTCCATTTAATGAAGCCGTTTCAAGACGAATGGTTGGTTTAAGGCAGAGGAGACAAACTTGATAACTAAAAAATGGTGCATTTGACACCATCGCTCCATCAATGTGATGTGAATACCATGGCCTCGGCTCAATGTGCAAAGCGTGGTAAGCGCCTTCAACGGCTAGACAGGAGGAACAGCGTTATGCCTCGTTCAGAGTCGTAGAGCCCAAATACTACTGCTTTCCCCATACCCCTTGGATCAAGCTACAGCATGTCACACAATGGCTACACACTTGATTGTACCATGGTTGTGTGTGTGTGTGGGTGCGTAGATGTGTGTGTCATGGCACTCCGTGACTGTTGCGCACACAGGACACATAGTATCGACCACACAAGGCATTGGGATTGGGAATCCGCAGCGGTCGCGCTCCTATGCACTTATCATTGCCCGCTAGGGAAGGAGCACTACCCTGTTTCTCTAGGTCATGTGTTGCAACCTCATCTTGACCACTCTCTCTAGGTGGGGGCTACATCATATGTAGCCCTTGTGGAGGCAGTAGAGAACAATTGTGTCAAATGCAATTGGCATTTGGGCTTCAGAGGTGCGGCTATGCTTGCCCAGTGTTTCCGGCCCTCACAATGCGTGGCAAATTGTTGTGTGTCCCATCCTGCCAAAACCGACAGCCGCTCCCAGCAAATACAATTCCACCAATTCAGAGTTTGGTTTGCCCATGCAATGTTCAGCGGAGATGAAAGCAAAGGAGATACCATGTGCCAACCTCTAAGATGCAAAGCAAAACGAGCACACTCGCAATCAACCTCTTCTCTAACCCAGATCATGAAGCACAATATCCAAATTGATGCATCAATGGGCTCAAACAATTCATTACGTACCATGCGCAAAAGGGTAATTCAACTCATTCACTGATTTTCTGCAAACAATTCCATTTTTGTACCAATGGTGAGCCCTAAGTAAAACAAATTCCCAATGCTACAATCATGACGGGACAGTTTTTCACAAGCGTCCCTTGGGAGGGGGGGGGGGGGTACAAAAATTTTCCAGGCACAAACTTTTTGTCCACCCCCTTCCTACATGCGCATGCACACTGGCAGTGGCATTTGTACAGCAAAGTGCTCTCGCATCCTTTGGTAAATGGTGTGCAAGAAGTTGCCTCCCCTGCATAACCAATATCCCCCACTCCCCAAACACCTGCACCTGTTCACCTTTCTCTCAGCATCCTGCCTTCAACATGGCAAGCAGGCCATATCAGCCTGTACCGTGCAAGACTTTGTGCAAGGTGCCAGAACATGTGAAGTGGAGCACACCAAGGAGTGGTTCAAAGTGCGCTCTGTGTTGCCCTGCAAAAATATCTTTGCAGCAGACCCGACAGCAACAGAATGGGTAAACCTAACCTAAGCGTGCTGGTCATGGATGAAGCGACGGATACCTGTGCGGAGTCCTTGTGCTTACTGCCCCCTGCAGCAAGCCACAGCCAGGGAAACAATAAAGGTAAATTAAGTGAGCAAGGGTGGAGAAGAGGGGGGGATTGATAGCATGCACTGGGCAGAGGGGGTGGGTACGATCATTGCCCGACTGCTTTTAGAACTGGGACAGTACTGCCTTGGAAACCGGCAGCACTGCGTTTGAAATGTGGCAATACTTCCTTCGGACTGTGGCAGCACCGTGCAAGGAATGTGCTGCCGTTCAGAATCAATGGCAGTTGGAATTGATTTGACATGCGTTATCAATTAGGAGACGGTGGCTGGTGGGGGCTGACAAGTTTTCGCCAGCAACCACAGGCAGTTCGCAGTTAAGCGACAGTTGTCTGGTAACCGCAGCCTGGAGGGCACTCCCTTAGCACCGTCCTTAGTCGAAAGAAAAATCTAGTTTGTCAGGGAAAGTACTGAGGGCGACAGTCCTATGCCGCTTTTGCCGATGAGGAAGCCCCCCTGCAGGTGCTGCCAGCCCACAGCAATGCCCCTGCCTTGGGTGGTACGTCTGTTGCAGGCTGGTGCCTTGCCTGGTATGGGTGTGCCTTGTGCAAAGCAGATGCCCGCACCTGCGACATGCCATAGAACTCAATCATTCCGGCCCCGATCCTGTGGCCACGGACTTTAGAGGTGTGCACAATCGGCGCGCTGTGGTACTTCACGTCCCCAAACGCTGACAAGTGCTGCCGAGCAGCTGGGCGCAGCCCTGCGTCGTCTGCGGCAAAGAAGATAAAGGCCTTGTCTCGTGCCGGCAGCGTCACGTTGGCGATGAGGCTCTTGACGCACTCCCACGTGTGCGGCAGGTGCTTGCGGATGTGCTTTGCGGAGCTGTCGTCAAAGTTTGTCCGGATCTGTACTGCCACATGGGTACTGTACCGGGCCCAGTCCAGGGCCTGCAGGGCAGAGTCACCAGCGCTGCGGTAAACATCTGTTGGGCGCTGCATCAGGAACGTCATGATCTCCATCGTCCGCAAGAACGCAGACTTTGTGCCGAACAAATAGTGGATGGTCGGGGCATAGTGCGGGTTGCGGGTGAGGAATACGTGGAACGAGTTGCCCTAAGAGAATGTTACGGTGACAGCAAGCGTCATGGATGCATGCTAGGGAGGGCCTTCCAAGGGCATCAGCAGGTGGAAAATACCATGCTAAGCGAAAAAATTGAAGCATGAAGGGCACAACCGATACAAACTTTTGACTGTGGGGATCAGACTGCTGCACAGTGCATCCCACAAGGGGGAGGGGGACTTTGTGGCCTCGGCCATGGTCTGCCCACTAACCCACCACAGTTGCACCTACCCTGGTGACATCAGCAGGGTGCTGTGCCCTGGCGACAGCAGAAGGGTGCTGTGCCCTGGTGGCAGTAGCAGGTTGTTGTGCCGTGGTGGCAGTAGCATGGTGCTCCGCCTGGGTGGCAGCAGCAGGGTCCTGTGCCCTTGTGGCAAGGGCAGGGTGCTGTGCCCTAGCGACAGCAACAGGGTGTTGTGCCCCGGCGAAGCGCACTAGCTCCTTACCGCCGCTGCTACATGTGCCCCCCCCCCCTGTGGGTTACCGGGCCCTACCTAGCCCAGGCTAAGGTGGATGTTTAAGTCCTATTGCTGAGGATGAGGTGAACGGAGGTAGAAGTGCCCTGGGGAAGTGGAGCCGGCCAGGGCCGGAGCATCAATCACACACTGGCTGGGAGGGCCAGGGTGTCAGCATGGCCACCACACAATGTTCTTAGGCTGATTGAAGGTGCCAACGTCGCGCGTGCTGAGGGTGAAGAGGAAGAACTGGGTGGATAGGTTAGATTGTTACTGTTGGGTGGCGGTTGGATGGGTGCTACCCACGAAGAGCCCCACCCGTGGTGGCCAGACGGCGAGGAGCTCCCCTGGGGGTTTTCGGGGCTATTACACAGCCCTGATGCCCCTCCCTTTTGTGGGGCCCAGGGGTGGTGACCGGGATCAATGGCCTTATACATACGACCATTACTTTTGGGTACACTACAAGGGTGCGGGTGGCACATGCCGGGCGCCCGCCAACAGCAAGCATTGTCCTCTTATCCTAGCCACACCTGGGATGGGGGCCACCTCCTTGTTCATGGGCAGTAGGAGCAGACATGGGTCTGTGATACCATAGCCACACTGGGGATGGGGGCACCCCTTCGTTCACGGGCGGTGTACTCGGACCTCGGCCTGATACCCCAGCCACAATGGGGAGGGGGCCACCCTTGCATTCATGGGCAGTGGATGCAGCCCTTGGTTTGTGATACCCCAGCCACACTTGGGAGGGGTCCAGCCCTTTGTTCATGCGTAGCGGGCGCAGACCTGGGTCTGTGTTACCTCACTCACATTGGGGAGGGGGCCACCCCTTCGTTCATGGGCAGCGTACCCAGACTTCGGTCTGTGGTACGCCTGCCACACCCGGGAGGGGGCCAGCCCTTCGGTCACGGGTACAGAGACCGCGGCCTACGGCATCCCAGCTCGGGCGGCCACGCATCTTGCCGCCGCCGTGCTCAGTCTTCCCCTTGCCCTGGGGCATGTCGTCCCGTCACTTAGTACCTGCGTGCGAGACGGTGTGGGGAGCGAAAGGTGTCGGGCAGGCAATGGAGGGGGCGGGCCTGCAGGGAAAGGTGCTGCGGGCGGCCAAGGGGGGGGGAGGGCGTGGTGTAGCTGGGGCGCGCCGGCCTCTTGTCGGCGCTGCCCCTTCCCCAGGCGAGGCGCACCCATGAAGAGCTGGCAGGGGCACTGGCACCCAAAGCAAGGAAGGGTCAGGGCCCCTTTGCTGCCTCCAGGCACTGGGCCATGCGCGCCCTGGGCCAAATGTGTACCCTGTTGTGTCGTCCACCCGTCGGGTTGCTTGACGACCCAACACAGCAAGCACGGTGTCTGTGTTGTGTCGTGTACTGTGTATTGTTGCTCCTTGTGGTGTAGTGTTGTCGTATGCCTTTTGTGTCTCCTCTCCTCGGTGTCGCCCTCCCGTTTTACCCCCGCTCTGTTGGTGAATGCTTGCGTTGCGTGTGTCCTGCCTACCCAATGTTGTGTTTGTGCACCTGACTAAGCGGTCTAGTCACATGGTTCCTTTCCGTTGTTGAGGTCACTTGAACTCCTTTACTAAGTTCTTGAGTTGTTGTGCTGAGGTGTGGGCTAGAGATATCAAGGAGAATTGTTGGCATGAGCGGTGAGATGCTTTCTTCCAAAATGCCTACTAGCCAACCAGTCACCACCACTTATCCATCGACAAAGGTAGACACAGGCAACCAGAGGACTTCAACGCTACTTCACTCATTTCACTAGACAACCACAAAAAAACGCACAAACTCTCAAATTACATGGGCAATGGGAGGCAAGCCAAGTTTCATTGCCACTCACTTCAAAGACGCAATATTTGGTCGCACCATGTTCACAAGTGTTGAATACGTAAAGGTTCCGTTTACTTCAAGTGAAGGGGGGGCTTGGCCCGCTGCACAAGATCAGTGGCGCTTGCCCCACCCCTGCTTGCACCTCCGCGGCGGTCAGTTACCTCGCTACCTCTCCACCGCCCGGTGCTACCACAGCGTTGCCGCCCTCCCTGGTCTCCCTGCGCCACCTCCTGCGCACTGCCCCGTGCACCCCTCTCCTCTTGTTGTGGGGCTTGGGCTGTGCGTGCTCGGGTGGTGGGGGTGCGGGGGGGGGGGGGGGGGCGCGGCAAAAGCCCGGCCGCTTGTTTGGTACCGCCAATAGGGGGCCAGTCCCTAAAATGGCTAAAAATCGGGATGACAGATGGGGGGGGGGGGGTCAACAGTGGGTTCCCTAGGGTGGGGCCTTGCAAAATTTCCAAATGGGTGGGAATTAGGTCCAGCTTGCGGGAAGGACAATGATCACACTTGAACAATGTTCCACCTCCGGGGAGAATTTTTTTTCCCGCTCCTCTTGGTGTGCATGAAGAACGGTGCGCTCACGATAGTCTATTGTCACACAATGTGGGCTGTGTGCCACGGGGAGGGGGCTTCAATACCTTAAACAGTGGGCGGGGGGGGGGGGGGGTGGCAATCATGAGAAAATTGATTGTCACCGCAAATACTTCAAATCTCTTGAAGCGTGAGACAAATGCGACAAATATATCTTAACCTCGCAAAAATAAGCAATCACCTACCAAACACAATTGTCCTCAAAAAGAATTGCATTTCTTTGCCCTGCATGCTGTGTGCCTTCATGGCGCTTGTTGCATATTGTTGCTTGGTGCATACCAATTTTTGGATAAGGCGGCAGTAGGGTGAGGGGGTGTCATGATTTTGTTGAACATTGGAAGTAAACCCTACATGGAAGGGTTGGGTGATGCTATTTGTGAGGACGGGTAAGACCTCTTAGGAGCATAATTTTTCGGGAAGCGGGCATCACGGATCCGTGCATATGCGCAAAAACTTCACATCGCGAATTGTCATCTCCTTTCGTCTCAACAAGTCGACAAGTCCACAAGTCGACAACATGAGCATTGTGGCCCCTTTTCTACCACAAGGATACTGCCTCTTTAGCAAAAGGTGTGGATAGGTGCAATACTTGAGCGATGAGGTCTTTAGATTTGACGACATCCTTGTTGCATGAAACCCCGTGACGCCACCACGTCTCTCCTTACCTTCAAAAAGGGTGTACATTACATTGAAATGTTCCTTCCTTTGAAACACGCGGTCAGGGTCTTTTGTGAGCCCTTTTATATTGTCTTGTTAGCTTTGCCACCATCCAAAGTAGGGTTTGTTCAACTCTTTTCATGTGTGCAACAAACCACAACCCGCGTTGTTCATGTGTTTTGACATGTACCACCATCCACAATCAATTTTGTTCCCCTCTTTTCACGTGTACCACCATTCCTAGCAGAGTTTTTTCGACCTCTTTTGGCGGGTGCCATCATCCACAAGGGACTTTTTTCACATCTATTCATGTGTGCCATAGGGGGGACGGGGGCTGCTGTGGTGTGGGGTCAGCTAGCTTCTGTCTCAAGGCCTGAACGGCCTTGATTATCCGAAACTAGAAGAGGCCAACCACGGCCCGTAGTTTGTGTCTTTCCTTGTTGGCCAGATCATGCCCACGCCTGCCAAGGCATGGATTATGCAAGTGCGTAGACAAAAACACGCCGCGGATGTACACTGGGTGAGCTGGATCCCCAGGAAACACTACCGACGTAATGCGTGGACCCCCTGGCTCTAGGGCCAAGTAAGGTGGTGGGGTATTGGCGCACCCTGGGAACGAATACCTGTCTTGTGTGCCCTCTGCGGGCAATACCACGGGGCGTCAGTCCAATCAAGACTCGCACACTGCCATGCCCGGAGTGACTTTTGGGACATGTGGCGCACGTGCTCGACCGACTGGACCCTATATGGAGCCGTACTGCTTGGGAGCGATGGGCAGTAGAAACAATGCAACAATGTACCGCACCACGTGAGGCAGTGTGTTGCATGAGTTGCACTGCCCACTGCCCCTAGGCAATGCGGCGGTGTATCGCAGGAGTTCCACTGCCAACTGCTTCCGAGCTGTGCCGCTCTGTGCAACAATACCTCAACTGCCCACTTCCCCAAGGCAGTGCGGCAACGTGTTGTAGGAGTTGCATTGTCCACTACCCACTATCCCGAGGCAGTGCGGCACTGTGTTGCACAAGTTCGGCTGCCCACTGCTGCAGGCCGTGTGGCGCTTTATAGTAGGAGTTCCACTGCCCACTGCCCCCATGCGGTGTGGCGGTCATCCGTAGGAGATCCACTGCCCACTACCCCAGGTGCTGAGGAAATGTGTTGCGGGGGGTCCATTGCCCATTGCCCCAAGGCAGTGCGGCTATGTGCGGCACGAGTTCCTCTGCCCGCTGTCGCAAGGCAATGCGGCTGTGATGCATAGGAGTTACACTGGCCGCTTCGTGCAAGGAGTGCAAGTCTCTGTTGCGGGAGTCCTACCGCCTAGTGCCCCACGTGTGGCGGTGTGTTGTAGGAGATGCACTGCCCAGTGTGCACTACTTGCAGGTAGGGCTGCACTATGTTGCACGAGTCGACTGCCCACTACCCTCAGACAGGGCGTTTTTTGAGGCATGAGTTCCACTACGTGCTGCCGTAAGGCGGTGATGCAATGTGCAGCAGGGGTTGCCCTGCCCACTGCCCATGGGCATTGTGGCCGTGTTCCGCAACACTGCCACAGCCCACTGCCCCCAAGCAGTGTGGCGTCGTATTGCCGGAAATCCACCGCCCACTGCGAGAGGGTCAGTGCCACACTACCTACGGGCAGTGGGCAGTGGCAATCTTGCCGCACACTGCCACACTGCCTAGGTGCAGGTGGCGCAAGAACTCATGCAGCCTGCTGCCTCAGTGCTTGGGGGTAGTGAGCATTGGATCTACTACGGAATGTTGCCACATTGCCTGCGGCAGTGGTCATTTTAACACCTCCAATACACCACCACGCTGCTTGGGGCAGTGTGCAATTGAACCAGTGCCACACATTCCCGCAATATCCTGAGGCAGCGGGCAATTGAACTCCTCCAATACACTGCCGTAGTGCCCTAGGGTAGTGGGTAGTGGAACACCTGTTGTACACAACCGCACTGCTTGGGGGCAGTGGGCACTGGAACTCCTGAAGGTATTTCTTGGAATGCACGGGTCGTTTTTACATTTTTGCAAAGCTGGACTAAATTTCGCCCAGAGGTCTCATTAATGGCAAATAGAGACCTTGATTATGATGCATGAACTTGAGTGACTGTCAATTGACAGTTTTTTGGGCACACACAGGGTGCAGCAACCCTTGCCAAGGGTGTCCTACCCTACTTCTTACACTGCATTGCTTCGCAGGTTGATACATTTGTGTGTCACACAGAAATGTTTGTTGTATTGAAGAAACCTGCATTCTTCCTTTGCTTTTCAAGTATGCATACATGCTTATTGTGTTTTGACAAGTACGATGTGGTTGCATGAGAATGGCATCTCATTTTTTCCGATCAAGAGCAAGGGGTCCCCTAGGTGCAAAATTCATACCCTGTTTTTTTTTGGGGGGGGGGTACAGTATGGCCCCGTGGAGCCCAACTAGTGGGTACGGGGGTGGGCAGTTAGCGAGGCCTAAGCTACTGCCAAACGTGCACAACGCCATGTTGCTGTTCCAAAACACAACATGTTGCGGCTATAACCCAGACGCGCACCCTGTTTTTGTTAACTAGGCATAGCACCTTGCTGCTAACACCCAACCGATGTCACTGAGCAAATCACGCTCAAAAATTCACACAGGCACAACACCGTGCTACTAACAGTCATGCACATCACCCTGCTACTGTCACCTAGGCAGAGCACCTTGCTGCTAACAATGGGGCACATAACCCTGCTCCCGATGCAATGGCAAAACAAATTGCTACTCTCTCCTAACACGGCACTCTACCAATGTCACGTGGGCTAAGCACTGCATTGCAAGAGTTCCACGGCCAACTGCCCCAAGGCAGTGTGATAGTGTAAAGCACGAGATCCACTGCCCACGCCCCCCACGCACCGTGCCAGTGATCCGCAAGGGATCCACTGCGCACCGCCCCCAGGCGGTGTGCCAAGGTTCCGCATGGGTTCCACGGCCAAATGCCCCCAGGCAGTGTGCTGGTGTATTTGCACCTGGGCGAAATTTCTTCCAGCTTTAGTAAAACACAGAAAAACACTGCGCACGACGTCAATGGTATCTGCAAAGACAGCGCAGAACGCCATTCTGAGGTGTAACAGGGAAAACATACAACACAGCAGTCAAAGCACACACCGCTGTCACTCTATCGCCGCTTCCTCAGGCCAGGTGCCTTTGGTTGGGCACCCTTACCAGTAAACTGCCCACCATTTGCTTGTGCTGCCTGGACACCAAGCATCTCACTGTTAGCACTACCACTGGCACCACGTCCATTCTGTGTCTGCTAGGACGGTGTGAAGTGGGCTGCAAACGTGCCGAGCGCCTAGTTGGGTGGAGGCTTTGCACCAGGCTTGGGGTTGTGTTGTGAGGGGCTTGCTCCAGCCTTTGATTTTTTAGCCTTGGCGGGGGCGCCGTCCCCCTGCTTGCGGGTTGCCTTTTGGGGGGGGGGGGGGCGTTTCTGGGATTCACCATCCTCTTCCTTTCGTTGGGTGGCCTCCTCTTCTTGCTCTACATACCTCCTTCCCGTACAATCTACTGAAAACCCATCTGCAAGGTCTTCACACACTCAGCCCCACTGGATTGGTTGCCACAGTGTCGCGGTTCGACACAGCAGTCCTCAAACCAGTAACAAATGACTCAGGAATAGACTTCTCCTCAGACAGGTATGCAACTGCAATGTTGATAGGAAACACGCCCTGCATGGACAGGGCTGCACAAAAATCCGGCTGCTTTGTGCAGACCATTACCCATGTACTATTCTGCTGAATCAAATCCAAAGCATAAAGCAAATAACAGAACACTTCGACAGGAATGGCAGTCGTCAGGGGGGCCTGGATATAAGAAAGATATCGAGGTAGGCGTGCACAAAACTGGTGCAGACTACACAGTGCAAGAGCCGTCTGTCCCATGCTGTACAGTGCTGATGGTTTGGACATGTTGTACACACATACATCAGCATGGAAAAATTCCTCAGCACAGGCAGCTTTCCGGTTGCTAAGACAGGCCTGAACATCAGCAGTCTCACCAGTGACTGCCACCGAAATACCATTCAAAACAAATTGTGCCACAATATTGTGCAGTGCCAACGTCCACATACGTGGGACCTCAATCAGGATGCAGACAAATGGCAGGGCACTAATAAAGACGGGAACAGGGCAGCCTGCTAACCAAGGGAGTAGCTCAACTCTACCCTCCTCCTTCAGAACTTTCCCTGTGTCTGTCTCAATAATGGTGTCACCCAACTTAAGACTCATATGCCCACCGTCAGCCTTTTCAATATTTGGTGTCACACGGGGCTTGCGAAGCCTGTCACGTAACCCTTGGTAAAGGTCGGAGGTCCAAAAGACTGCCTTGACAACAGAAGCCCACGGTGGCCAAGGTGACTCGGTACTCCACACCCAGCTGCCATACAGGACTCAGATATGGGCCATAATACGACATTGTTCTTGCACATGGTCATAGTACCCAGATTTGCTGCGGAGGATATACACAGGACACAAATGAGGCAGTTCAAAAATGGTATAGTTATGAACGAAAATGGAGGGACGTGGGCGAAATTTAGCCCAGCTCAGCGTCAGCAACGAAATAAACACCAGGAAATCACTACCACTGACAATGCAGAATAATGCAGAAAAAGTCAACATACCCCTGGACTCGTGCACAAACCCCTCTGTGACTGCATCCGGATGCAGCACATGCCAGCTCCGCAACTGCTCAGCTCTGACCAACTTTATTTCACGTTCGATACCCAGTACTGAGCTTTCAGTACCCGACATGTAGAGGACAATGCCCGACAGTCTGTCTGGCATCAATCCTTCGCACTCTTTGAAAACCCCAAGCCCCGGTTCAACATCTCGCTTCTCCATCCCATAGACTGTGTCAACAGCTGGCTGCCCAATAAATTTGACAAGCTTGCCCAACCCTGCCCAACGCCTGTATACAGTGACCTTCAAACAGCAAGAGACAGGTAAAAATACGGGCCTATAGTAAGGTATAACGGATACAATCGAAACTTTGAACACACCACATTGCGTTCATCAGTTGTAATACCAATTTCAGCCAACATGTTCTGAGTATGGGTGAGCAGGGGGGCATCTGGATCCTCCGCAATATGCTCTAGTAGGAGTGCAATCCGCTCACTAGTTGTTGAAACACCACTGCTTGTGGTCTGACACTTGATGAAGCCCTGCTAGCTTTCTTCGTATGGGCAAAGCAGTGTCTCTTCTAACCTCAAAGCCTTCAAACTCCCTAGTCCATGTGGGCGGGGGTTGATTTTTGGTTTCCTTTTCCTTGCGATGTTGCATAGCAACCGTGTAGATGTGCTGGCCCGCAATGGCATACCAAAACCCAGCTGTACATGAGGTGACAGGCAGTGCAGAGAAAAATCAAATGGCACTAAAGATCGAGTACAATCCAAACGGGACGGGGCAGAACATACGCACGCCAGGTACCAGCAGTGAATCATCACTACAATCAGGTGGTGGTGCCCGTAAGAAATCGTCATAGCGTGCCTTGACTCGGTCGGCCTTCAGCCCACGAACCTGGCCTTCAGAGCAATCTCTATCAATCAGGATCTGATCCCATCGGACACGAATGCTTTTTGTGGAAGTGAGGTAATCTGCCAGATTGATGTCTGCCTTTCCTCTGGGTTTGGGCTTTGGCTTCGGTTTGGCGGCTGGTTTGGGCTGTGGTTCTGGTGCAAAGGCGTCAGCAGCAGGAGTTCCCTCACTTCCACTGACATGATCTTCATCATTGGCCAAGTTTTCGGGCAGTGTACCAGCCATGTGTATAAAGTCTGAAGTCTGAAGTCTGATTTGGCATCTCGTGTCAAGGACATAAAATAGAACACATCTCAGCAAAAGTCTGATAAAAGTGTGGTACCCGACCCCTCCCTTCCTTCCTTCATCTCAGAAAGGGACAAGGAAAAGTCTGCCACTCCCCCCCCCGCAACACAGCCACCCACCAGAAAAAAACGATCATGAAAATTGAAAGTTGGGAAGAATGGGAGACCATGCAACACAGGGGAACAGCCCCCCCAAAAGAAAAAAAAAGGGTGGAAAAAAGGAGCATTGGGGAAAATGGAAGGCCGGGAAAAATATTCCATTGAGGTGGTGTACCCCCCCCCCTCTGGATAAATGTTCCACCGAGGTGGTGTACCCCCCCCCATGTGGATAGATATTCCACTGAGTTGCTGTGCACCCCCCTTCTGCATAAATATTCCCCCGAGGTGGTGTACCCCCCCCCTCTGGATAAATATTACACTTAGGTGGTGTACCCCCACCCTTTGGATAAATATTCCATTGAGGTGGTGCCCCCCCCCCCCCTCTGTGGACAAATATTCCACTGAGGTGGTGTACCCCCCCCCTGTTGAAAAATGTTCCACTGAGGTGGTGTACGCCCCCCCCTCTGGATAGATATTCCACTGAGGTGGGGTACCCCCCCCCTCAAGATAAATATTCCACTGAGGTGGTGCCCCCCCCCCTGTGGAAAAATGTTCCACTAAGGTGGTGTACGCCCCCCCCTCTGTATAGATATTCCACTGAGGTGGTGTACCCCCCCCCTCAGGATAAATATTCCACTGAGGTGGTGTACCCCCCCCCCTGTGGAAAAATGTTCCACTGAGGTGGTGTATGCCCCCCCCTCTGGATAGATATTCCACTGAGGTGGTGCCCCCCTCCCCCCTGTGGACAAAGAGTCCACTGAGGTGGTGTACCCCCCCCCCCCTGTGGAAAATGCTCCACTCAGGTGGTGTACGCCCCCCCCTCTGGATAGATATTCCACTGAGGTGGTGTACCCCCCCCCTCAGGATAAATATTCCACTGAGGTGGTGTACCCCCCCCCCTGTGGAAAAAACCATTCACAGAGGGGTCAAATAATTCACAGAGGGGGGTAGACAATTCACATAGGGGTCAAATAATTCACGGAGGGGGGTAAACAATTCATGGAGGGGTGAAACAATTCACGGAGGGGGGTAAACAATTCACGGAGGGGTCAAATAATTCACGGAGGGGGGTAAATGATTCACGGAGGGGTCAAATAATTCACGGAGGGGGGTAAATGATTCACGGAGGGGTCAAAGAATTCACGGAGGGGTCAAATAATTCACGGAGGGGTCAAATAATTCACGGAGGGGTCAAATAATTCACGGAGGGGGGTAAACAATTCACGGTGGGGTCAAGAAATTCACGGAGGGGGGTAAACAATTCACCGAGGGGTCAAATAATTCACGGAGGGGGGTAAACAATTCACGGAGGGATCAAAAAATTCACGGAGGGGTCAAATAATTCACGGAGGGGGGTAAACAATTCACGGAGGGGTCAAATAATTCACGGAGGGGGGTAAATAATTCACGGAGGGGTCAAAGAATTCACGGAGGGGTCAAATAATTCACGGAGGGGTCAAATAATTCACGGAGGGGTCAAATAATTCACGGAGGGGGGTAAACAATTCACCGAGGGGTCAAATAATTCACGGAGGGGGGAAAACAATTCACGGAGGGGTCAAAAAATTCACGGAGGGGTCAAATAATTCACGGAGGGGTCAAATAATTCACGGAGGGGTAAAAAAATTCACCGGGGGGGGTAAACAATTTACGGAGGGGTCAAATAATTCACGGAGCGGGGTAAACAATTCACGGAGGGGTCAAATAATTCACGGAGGGGTCAAATAATTCAGGGAGGGGTCAAATAATTCGCGGAGGGGTCAAATAATTCACGGAGGGGGGTAAACAATTCACGGTGGGGTCAAATAATTCACGGAGGGGGGTAAACAATTCATGGAGGGGTCAAATAATTCACGGGAGGGGGGTAAATAATTCACGGAGGGGTCAAATAATTCACGGAGGGGGGTAAAAAATTCACGGAGGGGTCGAATAATTCACGGAGGGGGGTAAACAATTCACGGAGGGGGGTAAACAATTCACGGAGGGGGGTAAATAATTCACAGAGGGGTCAAATAATTCACGGAGGGGGGTAAACAATTCACGGAGGGGTCAAAAAATTCACGGAGGGGGGTAAATAATTCACGTAGGGGTCAAATAATTCACGGAGGGGGTAAAGAATTCACGGAGGGGTCAAATAATTCACGGAGGGGGGTAAACAATTCATGGAGGGGTGAAACGATTCACGGAGGGGGGTGAATAATTCACAAAGGGGTCAAATAATTCACGGAGGGGGGTAAACAATTCACGGAGGGGTCAAAAAAATCACGGAGGGGGGTAAACAATTCACCGGGGGGGTCAAATATTTCACAGAGGGGGGTAAACAATTCACGGAGGGGTCAAAAAATTCGCGGAGGGGGTAAACAATTCACGGAGGGGTCAAAAAATTCACGGAGAAGGGTAAACAATTCACGGAGGGGTCAAATAATTCACGGAGGGGGGTAAACAATTCACAGAGGGGTCAAATAATTCATGGAGGGGGGTAAACAATTCACAGAGGGGTCAAATATTTCACGGAGGGGGGTAAACGATTCACGGAGGGGTGAAATAATTCACGGAGGGGGGTAAACAATTCACAGAGGGGAGAAATAATTCACGGAGGGGGGTAAACAATTCACCGAGGGGTCAAATAATTCACAGAGGGGTCAAATAATTCACGGAGGGGTCAAATAATTCACGGAGGGGACAAATAATTCACGGAGGGGGGTGAACAATTCACGGAGGGGTCAAATAATTCACAGAGGGGGGTAAACAATTCACGGAGGGGTCAAAAAACTCACGGAGGGGGGTAAACAATTCATGGAGGGGTGAAATCATTCACGGGGGGAGGTGAATAATTCACAAAGGGGTCAAATAATTCACGGAGGGGGGTAAACAATTCACGGAGGGGTGAAATAATTCACGGAGGGGGGTAAAAAATTCACGGAGGGGTCGAATAATTCACGGAGGGGGGTAAATAATTCACAGAGGGGTCAAATAATTCACGGAGGGGGGTAAACAATTCACAGAGGGGTCAAATAATTCACAGAGGGGGGTAAACAGTTCACAGAGGGGTCAAATAATTGATGGAGGGGGGTAAACAATTCACGGAGGGGTCAAATAATTCACGGAGAGGGGTAAACAATTCACAGAGGGGTCAAGGAATTCACGGAGGGGGGTAAACAATTCACAGAGGGGTCAAATAATTGACAGAAGGGGGGTAAACGATTCATGGAGGGGTCGAATAATTCACGGAGGGGGGTAAATAATTCACAGAGGGGTCAAATAATTCACGGAGGGGGGTGAACAATTCACGGAGGGGTCAAATAATTCACGGAGGGGTCAAATAATTCACGGAGGGGGGTAAAGAATTCACAGAGGGGTCAAAAAATTCACGGAGGGGGGTAAACAATTCACGGAGGGGTCAAATAATTCACGGAGGGGGGTAAACAATTCACGGAGGGGTGAAATAATTCACGGAGGGGGGTAAACAATTCACAGAGGGGTCAAATAATTCACGGAGGGGGGTAAACAATTCACGGAGGGGTAAAAAAATTCACGGAGGGGGGCAAACAATTCACAGAGGGGTCAAATAATTCGCGGAGGGGGGTAAACAATTCACGGAGGGGTCAAATAATTCACGGAGGGGGGTAAACAATTCACGGAGGGGTCAAATAATTCACGGAGGGGGGTAAACAATTCACGGAGGGGTCAAATAATTCACGGAGGGGGGTAAACAATTCACGGAGGGGTCAAATAATTCGCGGAGGGGGGTAAACAATTCACGGAGGGGTCAAATAATTCACGAAGGGGGGTAAACAATTCACGGAGGGGTCAAAAAATTCGCCGAGGGGGGTGAACAATTCACGGAGGGGTCAAATAATTCACGGAGGGGAATAAACAATTCACGTAGGGGTCAAAAAATTCACGGAGGGGGGTAAACAATTCACGGAGGGGTGAAAAAATTCACGGAGGGGGGTAAACAATTCACAGAGGGGTCAAATAATTCACGGAGGGGGGTAAACAATTCACCGAGGGGTCAAATAATTCACAGAGGGGTCAAATAATTCGCGGAGGGGTCAAATAATTCACGGAGGGGTCAAAGAATTCACGGAGGGGGGTGAACAATTCACGGAGGGGTCAAAAAATTCGCGGACGGGGGTAAACAATTCACGGAGGGGTGAAACAATTCACGGAGGGGGGTAAACAATTCACAGAGGGGTCAAATAATTCGCGGAGGGGGGTAAACAGATCACGGAGGGGTGAAATGATTCACAGAGGGGGGTAAACAATTCACAGAGGGGTCAAATAATTCACGGAGGGGGGTAAACAATTCACCAAGGGGTCAAATGATTCACAGAGGGGTCAAATAATTCACGGAGGGGTCAAATAATTCACGGAGGGGTCAAATAATTCACGGAGGGGGGTGAACAATTCACGGAGGGGTCAAATAATTCACGGAGGGGGGTAAACAATACACAGAGGGGGGTAAACAGGTCACGGAGGGGCCAAAAAATTCACGGAGGGGGGTAAACAATTCACAGAGGGGTCAAATAATTCACGAAGGGGGGTCAAATAATTCACGGAGGGGTCAAATAATTCACAGAGGGTTCAAATAATTCACGGAGGGGTAAAATAATTCACGGAGGGGGGTAAACAATCCACAGAGGGGTTAAATTATTCACGGAGGGGGGTAAACAAATCACGGAGGGGTCAAAAAATTCACGGAGGGGGGTAAACAATTCACAGAGGGGTCATATAATTCACGGAGGGGGGTAAATAATTCACGGAGGGGTCAAATAATTGACGGAGGGGGGTAAACAATTCACGGAGTGGTGAAATAATTCACAGAGGGGGGTAAACAATTCACGGAGGGGTCAAATCATTCACGGAGGGGGGTAAATAATTCACAGAGGGGTCAAATAATTCACGGAGGGGGGTAAATAATTCACGGTGGGGTCCAATAATTCACATGGGGGGGTAAACAATTCACGGAGGGGTCAAATAATTAACGGAGGGGGGTACATAATTCACGGAGGGGGGTAAACAATTCACGGAGGGGTCAAATGATTCGCGGAGGGGGGGGTAAATAATTCACGGAGGGGGGTAAACAATTCACAGAGGGGTCAAAAAATTCACGGGGGGGGAAACGATTCACAGAGGGGTCAAATAATTCACGGAGGGGGGTAAACATTTCACAGAGGGGTCAAATGATTCACGGAGGGGGGGTAAATAATTCACGGAGGGGGGTAAACAATTCACGGAGGGGTCAAATGATTCACGGAGGGGGGTAAATAATTCACGGAGGGGGGTAAATAATTCACGGAGGGGTTCAATGATTCACGGAGGGGGGTGAATAATTCGCAGAGGGGTCAAATAATTCACGGAGGGGGGTAAGCAATTCACAGAGGGGTCGAAAAATTCACGGGGAGGGGTAAACAATTCACGGAGGGGTCAGATACTTCCCGGAGGGGGGTAAACAATTCACGGAGGGGTCAAAAAATTCACGGAGGGGGGTAAATAATGTGCAGAGGGGTCAAATATTTCACGGAGGGGGGTAAACAATTCACGGAGGGGTCAAATAATTCACAGAGGGGGGTAAACAATTCATGGAGGGATCAAATAATTCACCGTGGGGTCAAATAATTCACAGAGGGGGGTAAACATTTCACAGAGGGGTCAAATAATTCACGGAGGGTGGTAAACAATTCACGGAGGGGTCAAATAATTCACAGAGGGGGGTAAACAATTCACGGAGGGATCAAATAATTCACCGTGGGGTCAAATAATTCACGGAGGGGGGTAAAGAATTCACGGAGGGGTCAAATAATTCACGGAGGAGGGTAAACAATTCACGGAGGGATCAAATAATTCACCGTGGGGTCGAAAAATTCACGGAGGGGGGTAAACAATTCACGGCGGGGTCAAAAAATTAACGGAGGGGGGTAAACAATTCACAGACGGGTAAAATGATTCACGGAGGGGGGTAAACAATTCACAGAGGGGTCAAAAAATTCACGGAGGGGGGTAAACAATTCACGGAGGGGTCAAATAATTCACGGAGGGGGGTAAATAATTCACGGAGGAGTCATATTATTCACGGAGGGGGGTAAACAATTCACGGAGGGGTCAAATAATTCACGGAGGGGGGTAAATAATTCACAGAGGGGTCAAATGATTCACGGTGCGGGGGGTACATAATTCGCGGAGGGGGGTAAACAATTCACAGAGGGGTCAAATGATTCACGGAGGGGGGGTAAATAATTCACAGAGGGGGGTAAACAATTCACGGAGGGGTCAAATGATTCACGGAGGGGGGTAAAAAATTCACGGAGGGGGGTAAAGAATTCACGGAGGGGGGTGAACAATTCACAGAGGGGTCAAAGAATTCACGGAGGGGGGTGAACAATTCACAGAGGGGTCAAAGAATTCACGGAGGGTGGTAAACAATTCACGGAGGGGTCAAATAATTCACGGAGGAGGGTAAACAATGCCCGGAGCGGTCAAATAATTCACGGAGGGGTCCAATAATTCACGGAGGGGGGTAAACAATTCACGGAGGGGTGAAATAATTCACGGAGGGGGGTAAACAATTCATAGAGGGGTCAAATAGTTGACGGAGGGGGGTAAACAATTCACAGAGGGGGCAAATAATTCACGGGGAGGGGTAAACAATTCACGGAGGGGTCAGATACTTCCCGGAGCGGGGTAAACAATTCATGGAGGGGTCAAGTAATTCACGGAGGTGGGTACATAATTCGCAGACGGGTCAAAAAATTCACAGAGGGGGGTAAACAATTCACAGAGGGGTCAAAAAATTCACGGAGGAGGGTAAACAATTCACGGAGGGGTCAAATAATTAACGGAGGGGGGTACATAATTCGTGGAGAAGGGTAAACAATTCACGGAGGGGTCAAATGATTCACGGAGGGGGGGTAAATAATTGACGGAGGGGGGTAAACAATTCACAGAGGGGTCAAATGATTCACGGAGGGGGGTAAATAATTCACGGAGGGGGGTAAATAATTCGCAGAGGGGTCAAAAAATTCACGGAGGGGGGTAAGCAATTCACAGAGGGGTCAAAAAATTCACGGGGAGGGGTAAACAATTCACAGAGGGGTCAGATACTTCCCGGAGGGGGGTAAACAATTCATGTAGGGGTCAAATAATTCACGGAGGGGGGTAAAAATTTTGCAGAGGGGTCAAATAATTCACGGAGGGGGGTAAACATTTCACAGAGGGGTCAAATAATTCACGGAGGGTGGTAAACAATTCACGGAGGGGTCAAATAATTCACAGAGGGGGGTAAACAATTCACGAAGGGATCAAATAATTCACCGTGGGGTCAAATAATTCACGGAGGGGGGTAAAGAATTCACGGAGGGGTGAAATAATTCACGGAGGAGGGTAAACAATTCACGGAGCGATCAAATAATTCACCGTGGGGTCAAATAATTCACGGGGAGGGGTAAACAATTAACGGAGGGGTCAAATAATTTACGGAGGGGGGTAAACAATTCACAGAGGGGTAAAATGATTCACGGAGGGGGGTAAACAATTCACAGAGGGGTCAAATAATTCACGGAGGGGGGTAAACAATTCACAGAGGGGTCAAGTAATTCACGGACGGGTCCAATAATTCACGGAGGGGGGTAAACAATTCACGGAGGGGTCCAATAATTCACGGAGGGGGGTAAACAATTCACGGAGGGGTAAAATAATTCACGGAGGGGGGTAAACAATTCACGGAGGGGTCAAATAATTCACGGAGGGGTCAAATGATTCACGGAGGGGGGTAAAAAATTCACGGAGGGGGGTAAATAATTCACGGAGGGGGGTGAACAATTCACAGAGGGGTCAAAGAATTCACGGAGGGGGGTGAACAATTCACAGAGGGGTCAAAGAATTCACGGAGGGTGGTAAACAATTCACGGAGGGGTCAAATAATTCACGGAGGAGGGTAAACAATGCCCGGAGGGGTCAAATAATTCACGGACGGGTCCAATAATTCACAAAGGGGGGTAAACAATTCACGGAGGGGTGAAATAATTCACGGAGGGGGGTAAACAATTCACAGAGGGGTCAAATAATTCACGGAGGGGGGTAAACAATTCGCAGAGGGGTCAAATAATTCACGGAGGGGGGTAAACAATTCACAGAGGGGGCAAATAATTCACGGGGAGGGGTAAACAATTCACGGAGGGGGCAGATACTTCCCGGAGCGGGGTAAACAATTCATGGAGGGGTCAAGTAATTCACGGAGGGGGGTAAACAATTCACAGAGGGGTCAAAAAATTCACGGAGGAGGGTAAACAATTCACGGAGGGGTCAAATAATTAACGGAGGGGGATACATAATTGGTGGAGGAGGGTAAACAATTCACGGAGGGGTCAAATGATTCACGGAGGGGGGGTAAATAATTCACAGAGGGGGGTAAACAATTCACAGAGGGGTCAAATGATTCACGGAGGGGGGTAAATAATTCACGGAGGGGGGTAAATAATTCACAGAGGGGTCAAAGAATTCACGGAGGGTGGTAAACAATTCACGGAGGGGTCAAATAATTCACGGAGGAGGGTAAACAATGCCCGGAGGGGTCAAACAATTCACGGACGGGTCCAATAATTCACGGAAGGGGGTAAACAATTCACGGAGGGGTGAAATAATTCACGGAGGGGGGTAAACAATTCACAGAGGGGTCAAAAAATTCACGGAGGGGGGTAAACAATTCATACAGGGGTCAAATAATTCACAGAGGGGGGTAAGCAATTCACAGAGGGGTCAAGAAATTCACGAAGAGGGGTAAACAATTCACGGAGGGGTCAGATACTTCCCGGAGGGGGGTAAACAATTCATGTAGGGGTCAAATAATTCACGGAGGGGGGTAAAGAATTCACGGAGGGGTCAAATAATCCACGGAGGAGGGTAAACAATTCACGGAGGGATCAAATAATTCACCGTGGGGTCAAATAATTCACAGAGGGGGGTAAACAATTCACGGCGGGGTCAAATAACTAACGGAGGGGGGTAAACAATTCACAGAGGGGTCAAATAATTCACGGAGGGGGGTAAACAATTCACAGAGGGGTCAAATAATTCACGGAGGGGGGTAAAAAATTCACGGAGGAGTCATATTATTCACGGAGGGGGGTAAACAATTCACGGAGGGGTCAAATAATTCACGGAGGGGGGTAAATAATTCACAGAGGGGTCAAATGATTCACGGTGGGGGGGTACATAATTCGCGGAGGGCGGTAAACAATTCAAAGAGGGGTCAAATGATTCACGGAGGGGGGGTAAATAATTCACAGAGGGGGGTAAACAATTCACGGAGGGGTCAAATGATTCACGGAGGGGGGTAAAAAATTCACGGAGGGGGGTAAATAATTCACGGAGGGGGGTGAACAATTCACAGAGGGGTCAAAGAATTCACGGAGGGGGGTGAACAATTCACAGAGGGGTCAAAGAATTCACGGAGGGTGGTAAACAATTCACAGAGGGGTCAAATAATTCACGGAGGAGGGTAAACAATGCCCGGAGCGGTCAAATAATTCACGGACGGGTCCAATAATTCACGGAGGGGGGTAAACAATTCACGGAGGGGTGAAATAATTCACGGAGGGGGGTAAACAATTCACAGAGGGGTAAAATAATTCACGGAGGGGGGTAAACAATTCATAGAGGGGTCAAATAATTCACGGAGGGGGGTAAACAATTCACAGAGGGGGCAAATAATTCACGGGGAGGGGTAAACAATTCACGGAGGGGTCAGATACTTCCCGGAGCGGGGTAAACAATTCATGGAGGGGTCAAGTAATTCACGGAGGGGGGTAAATAATTCGCAGAGGGGTCAAAAAATTCACGGAGGGGGGTGAACAATTCACAGAGGGGTCAAAAAATTCACGGAGGAGGGTAAACAATTCACGGAGGGGTCAAATAATTAACGGAGGGGGGTACATAATTCGTGGAGGAGGGTAAACAATTCACGGAGGGGTCAAATGATTCACGGAGGGGGGGTAAATAATTCACGGAGGGGGGTAAACAATTCACAGAGGGGTCAAATGATTCACGGAGGGGGGTAAAAAATTCACGGAGGGGGGTACATAATTCGCAGAGGGGTCAAAAAATTCACGGAGGGGGGTAAGCAATTCACAGAGGGGTCAAAAAATTCACGGGGAGGGGTAAACAATTCACAGAGGGGTCAGATACTTCCCGGAGGGGGGTAAACAATTCATGTAGGGGTCAAAGAATTCACGGAGGGGGGTAAAAAATTTGCAGAGGGGTCAAATAATTCACGGAGGGGGGTAAACATTTCACAGAGGGGTCAAATAATTCACGGAGGGTGGTAAACAATTCACGGAGGGGTCAAATAATTCACAGAGGGGGGTAAACAATTCACGAAGGGATCAAATAATTCACCGTGGGGTCAAATAATTCACGGAGGGGGGTAAAGAATTCACGGAGGGGTGAAATAATTCACGGAGGAGGGTAAACAATTCACGGAGCGATCAAATAATTCACCGTGGGGTCAAATAATTCACGGAGGGGGGTAAACAATTAACGGAGGGGTCAGATAATTAACGGAGGGGGGTAAACAATTCACAGAGGGGTAAAATGATTCACGGAGGGGGGTAAACAATTCACAGAGGGGTCAAATAATTCACGGAGGGGGGTAAACAATTCACAGAGGGGTCAAATAATTCACGGACGGGTCCAATAATTCACGGAGGGGGGTAAACAATTCACGGAGGGGTCAAATAATTCACGGAGGGGGGTAAACAATTCACAGAGGGGTAAAATAATTCACGGAGGGGGGTAAACAATTCACGGAGGGGTCAAATAATTCACGGAGGGGGGTGAATAATTCACAGAGGGGTCAAATTATTCACGGTGGGGGGGTACATAATTCGCGGAGGGGGGTAAACAATTCACAGAGGGGTCAAATGATTCACGGAGGGGGGGTAAATAATTCACGGAGGGGGGTAAACAATGCACAGAGGGGTCAAATGATTCACGGAGGGGGGTAAAAAATTCACGGAGGGGGGTAAATAATTCACGGAGGGGGGTGAACAATTCACAGAGGGGTCAAAGAATTCACGGAGGGGGGTGAACAATTCACAGAGGGGTCAAAGAATTCACGGAGGGTGATAAACAATTCACGGAGGGGTCAAATAATTCACGGAGGAGGGTAAACAATGCCCGGAGGGGTCAAATAATTCACGGACGGGTCCAATAATTCACGGAGGGGGGTAAACAATTCACGGAGGGGTGAAATAATTCACGGAAGGGGGTAAACAATTCACAGAGGGGTCAAATAATTCACGGAGGGGGGTAAACAATTCGCAGAGGGGTCAAATAATTCACGGAGGGGGGTAAACAATTCACAGAGGGGGCAAATAATTCACGGGGAGGGGTAAACAATTCACGGAGGGGTCAGAGACTTCCCGGAGCGGGGTAAACAATTCATGGAGGGGTCAAGTAATTCACGGAGGGGGGTAAACAATTCACAGAGGGGTCAAAAAATTCACGGAGAGGGTAAACAATTCACGGAGGGGTCAAATAATTAACGGAGGGGGATACATAATTCGTGGAGGGGGGAAAACAATTCACGGAGGGGTCAAATGATTCACGGAGGGGGGGTAAATAATTCACGGAGGGGGGTAAACAATTCACAGAGGCATCAAATGATTCACGGAGGGGGGTAAATAATTCACGGAGGGGGGTAAATAATTCGCAGAGGGGTCAAATAATTCACGGAGGGGGGTAAGCAATTCACAGAGGGGTCAAGAAATTCACGGGGAGGGGTAAACAATTCACGGAGGGGTCAGATACTTCCCGGAGGGGGGTAAACAATTCACGAAGGGATCAAATAATTCACCGTGGGGTCAAATAATTCACGGAGGGGGGTAAAGAATTCACGGAGGGGTCAAATAATTCACGGAGGAGGGTAAACAATTCACGGAGCGATCAAATAATTCACCGTGGGGTCAAATAATTCACGGAGGGGGGTAAACAATTAACGGAGGGGTCAAATAATTAACGGAGGGGGGTAAACAATTCACAGAGGGGTAAAATGATTCACGGAGGGGGGTAAACAATTCACAGAGGGGTCAAATAATTCACGGAGGGGGGTAAACAATTCACAGAGGGGTCAAATAATTCACGGACGGGTCCAATAATTCACGGAGGGGGGTAAACAATTCACGGAGGGGTCAAATAATTCACGGAGGGGGGTAAACAATTCACAGAGGGGTAAAATAATTCACGAAGGGGGGTAAACAATTCATAGAGGGGTCAAATAATTCACGGAGGGGGGTAAACAATTCACAGAGGGGTCAAAACATTCACGGAGGAGGGTAAATAATTCACAGAGGCGTGAAAAAATTCACGGAGGGGGGTAAACAATTCACAGAGGGGTCAAATGATTCACGGAGGGGGGTAAATAATTCACGGAGGGGGGTAAATAATTCGCAGAGGGGTCAAATAATTCACGGAGGGGGGTAAACAATTCACAGAGGGGTAAAATAATTCACGGAGGGGGGTAAACAATTCATAGAGGGGTCAAATAATTCACGGAGGGGGGTAAACAATTCACAGAGGGGTCAAAACATTCACGGAGGAGGGTAAATAATTCACAGAGGGGTGAAAAAATTCACGGAGGGGGCTAAACAATTCACAGAGGGGTCAAATAATTCACGGAGGGGGGTAAACAATTCACAGAGGGGTCCTCCGGAACTAACTAAGGAACGCAGTAACATACCTCCTATTTTTTTTGGGGTTCGGACCTTGGTAATCTGGCAAGCGGGAAAGCACTCTACTATAAAAGAAAACCTGAAAAAGAAAAACAGGCATATGCTGTGCTACGCTGTATGTTGTGCTGTGTTGTGGTGTGCTGTGATGTGCTGTGATGTGCTGTGCTGTGCCGTGCTTTGCTGTGCCGTACTCGAAACCCACTACCCCCCCTCTCCACAGTTCCGGCCCAACCCGATGAACCCCCACCCACCCACCCCACCAGCAAAACCGACCCGATTAGCTCAGGTGAGGTTGCTTGGGCCGGACATCAGGATTATGTTCCCACTTGTCTTCAGTCACATATGAGCCCCCCGATCGGTTTGAGTCAGAGAGATGGGGTGGGGTGGGGTGGGGGGGTGGGGGGGGCAGGGCTTCTTTTGAGCGGGGGGGGGGGAGGTGGGGGTTTCGAGGGGGGAGGGAGGGGGGGGGGGTTTGGCCAGAGCAACCCCCCCCCCTTGTCTTTGCGCACCAAAATGTATCACAGCAAGTTTTTTTCCTTTTGGTGCCGGGGTATTGTTGTAAAAACAGATCATTCATTCCCCGAGGGTTGCTGTTAATTCATGGAACCATTCTCCAGCTGTAGCTCCGACTCTGGCAGTAGCTCTAGCTCTGACTCCAGCCCTGGTTCAGAGAGTGAGTAAATGAGACTGACCAACAACATGAGTTTCACGTTGACCAGCATGCAGTACATTTGAACAAGATTATTTCTGTCTCTACCGGGCCCCTATTGCATACACAGGGCTAGGGCAAGGGTTGTGCAGTGCTCCAGGAAGTTCAGCTCGAGGAGTAGGTCATTGCAGGACCCTCATCTTCCTTGTCACAGGAGCTCATAGGAGCCAACTCTTCCTCACTATCATCAGATCCACTACCCTGTGCCACAGGTCCATGTGCATGTGCAAACAAAGCAGATAGAGCAGAAATGTGCAGACATGTGCAGACAGAGCACATACTTTGAACACAACACAACAGGCAAAATTGGGGGGGGTGGCAGGACAGTGCAGCATCCCAATGATTCTGTCCTCGGTGTCCTACACTCAATTTTTCCCTCACCAACACCTTTACAAGCCGAAGCAGGAGGGGTTGCCGGTAGGGGAGGGCCGAGAGTCTCGAAGGGGCATTAATTACAGTATTAAGCTAACCCTCTGCCTTGCTCTCTCGTAGACTCCCTGGTGCCAAGGCGTCCTCTCGGCCCCCCACACCCGGCCAAAGAACCCCTTGGCCTACCTTAGCACCAGACCTGCACACAGCGTCATTTAACTGACAGGAAAGAAAAGATAACAAAAAAAGACACAAAACTTTTGGAAGTGACGCAGTCTCAGGCCCCCAGTACCCTGTTTAACGATGGGAAGAGTCGAGAGCAAGGAGAGGGGGGTAGACAGCAGATTTGGTCCCCCACAATGAAGGGGGGACCCCCAGTAAGTATGCACTGTCACCAACCACAAAACTGAACTTTTGCAGAATTGGAAGGGGGGGGGGGAGGGGGGGAGGGGGTTTGTGGGAGGGAGGGAGGGGGTTTTGGACCCCCTCCCCCCCCCTTGATATCTAATGATTCTAAAGAAGCCCTGGGGGGGGGGGGGGCACGTACCATCATTGAAGGGGTTGCAAGCACTGGTTGGGTTTCAGACGCTAGGGTCGAGACCACAACCCACTTCTACACCTCAAGGGTGTGGTGACAATGGACAAGTTTGATATTGGGGGGGACATGGGGGGGGGGGACGTCTGACACGGGGGGGGGGGGGGGATAGAAAGGGTGTTGGGGTGGGGGGGGGGTTACGGGTGATGGTCCATAAAAGTCTGAAGTCTGAAGTCTGATAGCCCATTTGGTTACTATACCCATAGCTGCAGTGTACCAACATTTTAGGAGATTTCCATAGAAGACATTGCTTGGAAGGTAACAAAACAGCAGGTGCAGAGTGCAGACATGGTGATATCCACGTGCTCAAACAGAGATATTAGCCAAATCAGATCAAATTTATAGAACCCAGGTTCAAAAACACAAACTGCTGTGCAACAGGGATGACACAGTGCTGAAGGATGCCAAATTCACACTGACTAGAAACCTGGGCGAAATTTCACCCAGCTTTGGCAGTGTCAAATCATACCAGGCTGAAAATCATTAAAGTCGGGCGCATGGGCGAAATTTCGCCAAGCTGGAAGCACAATAGCAAATGAAACAGTCAAATCAGTCTTAAAAAGCACGGCTTGATAGTACTACCAACGTCCTTATGAGTAATCTTGCTGAGTTGTCTGATGCTCAAAGACTGGGTCTGAAATTTCCCTCTAGCCCTGAAGGCCCTGTTGTACTCGCACTGCCCAGCACTTCTGGCACTAGGGGTTCTTGTGCGTGAATGTAACTGGAACGGTTGCTCTCTGATTTCCACTGCAGCTGCAAAGGAATGCATTGAAATGAGTACTGTCTTGATGATGAATATCATACCTTCTGAAAAGTGGCTGAGCATTGAATACTTGCGTACCAATACTGTAGCACTGCTTTTCCGGTCCGACTGGCACACCCGGGCACTTGGTTGCCTGTTTTCTGAGGAGTACGGCGAAGCAATGCTTAGTCGCCTACTCATGCGGTCAAGGGATGTTGGTAATGTCCAGCCAGTGCAGCAGCCAACTGATATTTTTTTAACTCTCCCCCCCACACTTCCAGGAGAGAAAAAATGCCAGGGTGTCCTGACGCAGAAGTCTGTGGACAAGTACACAAAGCACGTGCGTATGTTCATGCAGAACATTTCATATCCTTGGTTCCCCACGGCTGTCCTGGAAGAGGATAAGTATGCGGTCAAACGTCTTGATGAAGCCCCCCGCATGCAATTTCCGGGAGTTTTGTCGTGTACAAGGGTTAGAGAGCAGCAACTTTTGAGCCTTGTTCGGCATAGCCTACGGTGTCTGATTGCCAATACCAAAATACCCAATGGTGTTGAGGATTTTGTAAATGCATTGAGTCAGAAACGCTCAAATGTTGATCAAAGACAGCGAAGTGCATAATACTAGAGTATTAACACAGCTCCCAAACCAGCTGCAAAACCAGCCGCCAAACCCCAAGCGCGTTGTGCTGGTGGTCCCCCCAGCCTCCCCCCCCTCTCCTCCTAGACCCCCCCCCAAAACCCCCCGCCCTCCACCCCATGCCTGCTACTGTATCGATGGTAGATGATTTCAATTATGTTGACAGTGCCAGAGAGGGCCCAGAAGAGGTGCGCATTGACTCGTCCCTAGAAGTGCTTGATGAGGAAGAGGAGTTGGGACGGAGCACACAGGGTTAGGAGCAGTTGTAGCCACGAACAAACCAACAATGGTTTTTTCCATGTGACGCAGTTTGACTTTCTTCGGGTCCGAACCCTGCTCAAGAAATTTAATAACATGGGCAAATGTCTTGTAGGTTATTTCCACAGAATACTTATATGGGTGCCCGATGCCGTAAAGCAAGGGGTATCCCAGGAGAAACTGGTCTACGTGCCAGGGGGCATAGCTTGCTCCAAACGACATTTTCAGGAGGGCGTAAAAGATCTTCATGTCAATCAGAAATGGCACAGTCGGTCTCGTCTTCACCTGCAAGCATTCTAGTCCCCTGACAAACTCCAGTACCTCAACATGACTTCCGCATTTCAGGTGTGATAACAAATCGGGCCTCCAGTTGAGGGATACCACAGCATTGCGAGCATAGTCCAGAGGTGCACGAACCCAGGTCCGCAGAATAGGCCCATCTGGGACTGTACTTCTTTGCAACGGCAACCCAACACAGCGAACAAGGTAGTCGACAGCCCCGAGTATGCATTGTGCAACAGCATCCAAACCGGGCAGACCGTGGTACTGGGGCAGCTCAGTAGTGTGAAACACACCGACAGCAGTCACATTCAAAGTCTTATCAAGGCTATGGGGGTCCACCCCATTGATGTAGCGACGGTACTCGTCGAACCAAACGGTAATTTGTTGTCTCTCAAATGAATCCCACAGGTGTGAGGCTTGAACACTGGACTGGGCCGAGATAGCAGGGGCATTGATAGTGCATTCCCCTGCCATTGCCAATTTACGGCGGACGGACTGGGTCATTGTACCGCGATATGAGGCTCCAGTGGCTCTCTCGGCAGGGGGATATGTCAGCACTCGCACACTCGTATACAGTGAGAAAACTTGCTTCTGGAGGACCAACAACCATCTTGGTACACGACTAGAACTGAAGGCAGCCCGCACATGCCCAACATTACGTCTAGTCTTTCTATTGTGACGCAAATCCAGTGCCAGCTGCAGCAGCAAGAGTGTCCTCCCTTTGTTCAATGCCACCCGAATGAGAGCCTTCGGGGTACGAATGCGAGTACCCCCCACAGCTGTTTGAAGAAAGCGCACATCAATCGGGTCTCACAGCCACATTGACAGAAGCACCCCTAAGAGTCACTGAACAGAACCCAACAGAGGTACCACCCTGTAGGTAAATGGTGTCAAGGCAAGCTGGAAGAAATTTCGCCCAGGTTCAACTTTATTGACTGGTGGGCCTAAGTGACAGGCCGGCAAAGGGCAACATATCATGCACAGCACAAAGAAATAAACAACGGGGGGGGGGGGGGGCTGGAAGAAATTTCGTCCAGGATCACTGATTGGTGTTTTTAAGCTATATATTTTGCAAAACAGGCAGAGTTGGGCGAAATTTCGCCCCGGGTCATCAAGACATCAAAATATGTATACCTTTTTTGCTTTCCAGGGGTGCTGAGGGAAATTTCGCCTAGGTCTTGGTAAACTGGCAAAATAGAGACAGTGTATTTGAGTTTCAAAGTGTGTATGCATAATAAATGCAATAAATGTACAGCTATTCATCACCACCTATTATAGTACAGGCGACACATGGAAAAAATAGGCACAAAAACACGACATAGAAAAGGCGACAAGGTGCACATGTTTGGGACGTAAGGGGCGGGTAGTTAGCGTGGCCTAAGAGTAGTAGGGTTTTGTGCCTAGATGACAGCACGAGTGTGGTGTCTCTTGGTGATAGCAGCAGGGTGTATTGCCCATATTACAACAGCAAGGTGTTCTGCCCTTGTGGCCGCCGTAGGGGTGTGTGCCCAGTTGATACCAGGTGGCTGCCGTGCGTGGCTGCATGACACTATTAAGTTGTTGCACCTTGGTGACCGCAGCAAGGTGCGGTGCCCAAGTAAGAGTAGCACAGTGGTATGCCCGGGTGAAACTGGTAGGGGGATCTGCCCATCGCTTTGCCCCGGCAATAGTAGGAGGGTGTTGTGCCCAGGCGATACCAACAAGCCAATGTGCCCTTGTTGCTACAGTAAGGTGATGCGTTCAACCGCCCCCAAGACAGCGCTGTGCCCGGGTGACACCATTAAATTATTGTGCCTTGGTGATAGAAGTAGGGAGATGTTCCCAAGTGATAGCAGCAAGGTGATGTGCCGATGTAACAACACAAAGGCGTGGTGCCCAGGTGATATTAGAAGGGTATTGCGCTCAGGTGACAGGGGCTAGGTGCTTTGCCCACATGTGTCATTAGTAGGGTGGTTTACCAAGATGACGACAAAAGGGTGCCATGCCGCGACGACAACCGCACGACGATGCACGTTGGTGATAGCAGCAAGGCCAACGTCCCCTTGTTGCTGCAGCACGTTGCTATGCTCAGCTGGCTCTTGCAACGTCCTGTGCCAAGGTGTCCGCAACAGGTCATTGTGCCGAGGTGGCTGCAGTAGGTTGCTGTGCCTTGGGGTTCATAGTGTTGTGCCTTGTTTACAGCAGCAGGGAGCTGCGCCCAAGTGACAACAGCGGGGTCTAGTGCCCAAGTGTCACCATGAGAGCACCGTGCCTAGCTAGCGGTAGTAGGGTGGGGTGCCATGATGCCTGCGACGCGTCGATGGGCCCTGGTCACAGCGAGCGGGCATTGTGCCGAGGTGGCTGCAGTACGTAGTTGTGCCCTGGTGACGGCATCAAAGTAATGTGCCTTGGTGACAGCAGTGGCGAGTTGTGCCCAAGTGACAACAGCAAGATAGTGTGCCCATGTGACAACACCGGGATGTTTTGGCCAAATGACAGCAGGAGCATACTATGCCCAATTTATGGCAGCGGGGTGTTGTTCGCACAAGTGATAGTAGTAGGCCGGTCAGCCAAGGGGATAGCAACATGTTGACACTGTGATGGCAACAACGCGGCAAAGTGCCCTGGTGATGGCAGCCAAGTGCTGTGCCTAGTTGACAATAGCAGGGTGTTGTGTCCGAGTGACAGTAGCGGGGTGTTGTGCCCTTGTGGCCGCAGTAGGGTGTTGTGCCGACTTGATAGCACTTTGGCGGGTCATGTTGCATGGTCAAAATCACACCAAATGCACCCAATCTGGACCATGCAAAAAAAAGTTTTTCACAGGCTCTGTTTTTTGAAAGCAGAATATTAGTCCGAAGAAAGTATCTTTCTTACCATGTGTGCCATTCTGTGCCTTTTTTCGGACAGCCGATAAAAAAAACTTATTATTTCAGTAGAAAATGATGTCCTTTTAGCGGAAATTAATCAATAAATGCTTTTTGCGTTCCCCTTGTTTGTCGGATGAACATGGTCTGCGGAAGAAATGATTGCAACATCAATTTCTGTTCTTCATGTTCATTGCATAGCTGGAAAAAGGCATTATTGATCGATTTCTATGCGCGAGGCCTCGCGCAATCAAGACCAAAGAGCAGTAAAATAGAAGCATGGAGGATTAAATGTCAGTGCAAAGCATATGCAACATGTGGTTTAAGGGCTGCCCCATGCGCGAGGCCTCGCGCATAACTTAATACACCACAAACCTCAACCAATTCATTTTCCTTTGGAAAGACGGCTTCAGGGTCGAGTGGTCTTGCCACCCACCCCACGGTTTGATTTTTGATTTGCATTGCCGGAAAAAAGAGTTATAGGTTGTGACTTTCAAGTTCTGGGACTGCATTGCAGTCCTCATGCGTGAGGCCTCGCGCAAAAAAAAAAGCCGAGAAAATATATTTTTTGTACCATTATGATGGGCTCTCATCTGATAGCGCTGGTGCACAAACTTCACTGAAGCAACGAGTACCTGAACTGTCATTGAGTCATTGAAATTTCCCAGAAGCCGGCACCCCCGGGGGCGGAAAAACTCTTCTTGGGCTGGGCCAGCCCCTGCGCTTGGCAGATCGCTTCCCCCAGGGCACCTTCTTTCTCCAGGTATCGGAAATCATCTTGATTACTGGCGTGGTTTGCGGTAGATTGCATTTTACTCTCCACCAAATCAATTTTTTGGCCCAAAAACACGCTCAAAAAAGTACCACGCATGGCGAATTGCATTTTCTTTGCACAATTTACTTTGATTCATAATCAACAACGGGAGGATCAATTTTTCTTCAACCAAAGCTACAAGGGTGGTCACTGTCCAGCTCAGTGTCATCTGTTGAGCGGACATGCTTCATGTGCCACCCGTGATATTCTTGTTTTTGCTTGACACTCCCCATAGTTTTCGGCAGGTGTCCATCATTAGCAATACTGAAGGGTGCACTCTGTGCAACACCACCAACGTATGTGCTCCTTTTGTTAGGAAGGCAACAACATTGGAAATGATGTCTTGAATCATCAATTAGATTTGCAAGGCTTGTTTAGAGGGCTGAATGTCCGCCCGCATAAACATATGGTACAATGTGATCAAGTCAAGGGTGCCTGTAATGTCACTCCAGTGTAGGTGCCTGCTTGATTCATGAATTCTACCATCATTACCTGGCTTGGGAGGGGCAATGGACTGCTCTATGCGCGGGGCCTTGCGCAAGGAACAGTCCATTGCCCCAAAAAATGCATTTTTTGGACCCATCGGGACCAAAAAAAGGGCCAAAATTCCTTACATAAGAGTTCTTTTGGTGTTTCAGAAACAGCTTGATTTTTTGTAAGCCAAAGAATGCTTTTTTCGGTGTTTTTTTGAGGCCCTGCATTTCGGGCACTTTCTTTCGTTTTATACCATGCAACTTGAGCCGCCCAAGTGGCAGTAAGATGCGGTGCGTTGGTGACAACATCGGCGTGCGATACCTTGGTGCCAACAGTAAGGTGCTATGCCTGGCTGACCGAATACCACAATGAACGAATTCTAGGAACAATTACATCCACACACGAAAAGTAGTGCACTCACTGATAAGAGGTCAATTGGGGAAATGTTGATCACATTAAATACGTGACATTACATTATAGCACATTGTAGTACATTGCATTGCATCGCATCTCATCACCGTGCCATGCCTTACACCACAATACATCCCACTACCGCAACATACGGCCTTGCCTTAGCCAACATGCCCCCCAAGTGTTTGTTCCCCTACCATCCCTCACCCAAAGGGGCCCCATCTGCTCAGGGCTCTTTGGAGTTTGCTCTTAGCCATAAGATTTGTAGACTCCCATTTCATCCACGTGTTGTTGCAAGGTGGCAACACATGGTGGCACACATGAAAAAAACGGGAAAAAATCTATGGTGGATGGTGGCACATGTCAAAAGACGGGAACAACCCAACCTATTTATATTCCTACACGTGGAAAAACGTGAAAAAAGACTACCGCAAATGGTGGTATACATGAAAAGACAGAGAGAGAATTTTTTGCGGGGTGCAAACACGTGCACAACCCATACTGCGGACGGGGTACACGTCGAAACAGGTGTAAAAATTCTACTTGAGATGGTGCACAACGCTGCACAGCATCACACACCGTACGGCGGATGGCGCCACATGTGAAATAGCGTGAAGAACTCTATCGCGGATGACGATACACCTGGACACACATTACAAAGGTTTCTCGACAAGGTGGCACACGTACACAGACGGGAAGAAATCCGACTACGGACAGTGGTGACCGAGGTGAAAGAAGGCTAATTTGTATGGTCGCACACGCGAAAGGGCGACAACAGACCCTAATGCGGATGGTGGCACACATGAAAAGAGCTAAGAAAAGTCTATTGCTGAGGGTGGCGAACAAGATTAAAAATTGAAAAAATTTACCTCCGGTCTTCCGCGCGACTTCCAAATCCGACGGCCCCAAGGCAGTGTGCCGGTGTATGGCACGAGTTCCACTGCCAACTGCCTCCATTATGGTGTGAAACAATTCCGCAAGAGATCAACCGCTGCCAACCTCGATGCAGTGCGACTGTGTGTAGCAGAAGTTCTACTCCCCCTTGCCCCAATGCAGCGCGGTACTGTGTGGCGGGAGTTATATTGCACGGTGCCCACTGCTCCAAAGTAGTGTGGCTGTGTATAGCAAGATGTCGACTACACTCTATCTCTAGGCGTTGTGGTAGTGTATAGTAGGAGATCCCCTACCCACTGCCCCCAGGCAGTGCGGCGGTGTGTTGTAGGAGGTCCACTGCCCACCGACCAAAGGAACGGCGGTTGTGTGCAGCACAACTTCTTGTGCCCATTGCCACAAGGTGGTGCGGCAGTGTATTGCAAGACATGCAATGCGTACTGCCGACTGCCCCTAGGCAGTGCAGCGGGGTGCTCCAGCCGTTCCATCGCTCATTGCCCCCAAAAAGAGCGGCGTTGTATTGCATGAGTTCCAATATCAACTACGCCCATGCAGTGTGGCAGTGTTCCGCAAGAGATCCACTGCCGCCTACCCCGAGGCATTGCGGCTAGGTGCGGCAGAAGGTCTACTGCCCACTACCCCGAACCACCGTGCGGCACCGTGTTCCAAGAGTTCCATGGCACGGTGTTCCCTGACCCATAGTAGTGTGGCGGTGTACAGCAAGAGTTCCACTACACTGTACTCTCGGGCACCGTGGTCGTGTTCAACACAAGATTCACTGCGTAGTGCCCCTAGCCAAAGCGGTGGTGTGTTGTGGGAGGTCTAATGCCCACTGACCCAAAGCACGGCGGCAGCTCTTCTACCCACTACCCAAAGGGAGTGCGGCAGTGTGTTGCACGAAATATAATGCGCACCGCCTATAGCCCCTGGGCAACGCGACAATGCGGTACATGTGGTCCACGCCCACTGTCCCTAAGAAGTGTGTCGGTGCACTACTAACTACCCACGCACTGTTCCGCAGTAGATCCACCGCCACCTAAAACTAGGCAGTGTGGCTGTGTGCACCCGAAATTATACTGCGGGCGGTGGAAGTCATGCAACACACTACCTCATGTAGTGCGGTAGTGTGTTGCAGTGGTTCTACTACCAATCGCTCCCAAGCATGGGGGATCGATATAGCGCGACTTCCACAATCCGGGCTCCCATGCAATGTGGCAAGGTTTTGCAGGAGATCCATTGCCGCCAACCTCTAGGCCGTGCGACTGCTTGTAGCAAAAGATCTATTCCCGTTCTTAGGAGGCCCATAGTGCCCCCTGTCGCTTTTTTTCAAAGAAAAAAATCATGTTGAGCACAGAGCCTAGCCTCTCTGCAGCATAGCGAAACGAAACTGAGGAGTGGTTCCCAACCACGGTGTATGTGGAGGAGCAGTGACGCGCAATTTAGGGGTGCAACGCAGCAAAAAAGCACCAGTTTCGGCCCCCATCACATATGAGCGCAACCACTGCTTTTTGCCCATTTTGGAGGTATGAAATATGGAATATGGACCAACACCACCATGAAACTATGTTTGACAGTCTGATATGACAAATGGAGCACGTATTTGCCGATGGCACCTGGTGCAGTTGTCTTAGCAATCGCAGTATTGTGACGGCAATTATGACCATACATCGACCGCCTGTGAAGAAGGTGTACCCTGGAACAACAAAGAACCTCACCTATATGAAAGGAGGGCGCGAAGTGGCATTTTCGACAGGCTGGGCTCTACAGAGCCCAGACCCAGGAAATTGATACCATACGCGGCGCAGTGTATGCCCCCCCCCCCCCCCAAATTGCATTCCCCACATATGCCAAAGACCACCCCAGCACCAATCATAGACTAGGGATGGCAGCTGCAAACATATTACTCGACGACTATGAACCGGAAACACACGAAAAACAAAGCACTAATAAAACAAAAACCTTTACATGCGTTGTAGGAGGCGGTCAGAACTCTGCAAGTGGTGCCGTACTGATTACACACTGATGTGTCCCCAAATGTGGTTCATAAGCACCTACTAACACCTTGACACACAAAACCTTTTCCCCTTGGTAAATCCCGGGCAAATGAGGAATTATGAATCTATGGTGGACACCAACGAAAACCGGTAACAAATGGCATCAAAAAATGTAGCATCGCACAGTGGACAATGGCAAATCAGTGCCCAACATACGTACTGCCAACCGCTGGAGAAATAAAGAAAAACTGGCTAGACAGATCAATGAAATTGGGGCAGACATGACATCGCCAAATGTAACGTGGCCCGGCGAATAGTGGCAAACCTATGCCCATTATACACACTAGAGATGGGGCATACCTAGTAAAATAAAAATGAAAGACACATTCGCTTGAGCTTTGCAGGGCCCAAGAATAGGTAACAAACCATGTCAGGACTCAGTCGAGGGTACGTATTGCATCTGGGGATTGTAGGTCATGGGCTATCTTGGGGCAGTGGGCACTGTGCCACGGAAATTGTGCAATGTAGTGCCGCCTTGTCTTGGGGCAAGCATTTCTTTTGGTGAGTCCCTCGTTGGCACAGTGGTTGAAACGTCGAGTTTCATCACGATTTGGGTGCATATAAGGTGCCAAGTTTGTGTCTATGAACCCTAGATGCTCTGTTTATGTGCTTTTTTTTTTCAACAACCTAGTGTAGTAGTGTATAGCAAGTGTTCCACAACCCTCTACCCCCAAGCATTGTGGCAGTGTTCAACTTGAGCTCCACGGTCCACTGCACCTAGGCAATGTGACGGCGTGTTACAAGAGGTCCACTGCCAACTAACCCAAGGCACAGCGGCTGTGTGCAGTACAAGCACGGGGACCGCCGCGAGCCAATGTGTGCCCCCGAGGGGTGTGCGATTGCTTCGGGGGCTGTCGGTGGGGACCCCTACCCCCCTTCGAAAAGGGGGGGGCAGCCCCCCCCCTTGTTGACCCCAACCCAGCACCTTTTCCGTAGGCACCTCCAAGTGCGCAAATAGACAAAGCTAACAAGACGCGCTATCACGGGTCGCAACTCATGATTGTTTTGCTGCACTACAGCACTTGCAGAGCAGTACTGAATGTTGCCTTGAGTTCGCCCGAAGGCTGTCAAATGTCTCCCAGGCTGCCTTGGGTCAGCTCTGTCTCCACCATATGGAACGCGGTCACCCACACATGGTCTGTGCAGTGCTCTTAGTCACCGTGCATGCAAAACACATTATTCCAGTATCTACTAGCCCACAAATAGTGTCCCTTCCCCTTGTCACAAACCACAGACATATAGAGAGAGAGAGAGAGAGGTGAAGGGAGGGGAGGGGGCTCCAGCATCGGAATCATCTTCCCACTCATCGCGTGCCCTCTAGCGGACATCCTTGGGGCGAGCACACTTGTTTGGCTAGGCCGCTTGCGATCTTGTGACCCGGCAAGCCCATCAGACATGCAATCCGATGGCACATAGTCACTAGTGGTTGACAGGGCACTACTGCTAGAGGATGCACTAGTACTTGAGGAGGCATTGGCTCTCGAGCTGCTGCTGCTACTATTACTACCACTACCGTAGAGGTCCGTAGAGGGGGGTTCCCCCCGCCCTTTACGTTCAGGTCCCAACGAAGATCGGCCCCCGTGAGCACGAGTTCTTCTACCCACTGCCCCAAGAAAGTGCGGCAGAGTGTTGCAAGAAGTGAAATGTGTGCTGCCCATTGCCCCCACGCAGTGCGGCGGTGTGCTCAAGCTGTCTGACCGCCCACTGACCCTGGGATATGCGGCGGTGCATTTCATGAGTTCGACTGCCAACTGCCCCCTTGTAGTATCGCAGTGTTCGATCCAATGCCCTCTACCCCTTGGCAGTGCGGCTATGTGCAGCAGCACATCTAATGCCCACTACCCCATGGTAGTACACATTGTATTGCGGGGGTCCCAGTTCGCATTGCCCAAAGCCCCCATGTAAAAGCGATTTTGCACGGTGCACGGCCCCTAGGCAGTGCAGCAGTGTTTTGCAGTTGTTGCACCGCTCAGTGCCCCTAGGAATTACGGTGGTGCACTGCATGAGTGCCCGCTCCCACTTCCCCCATGCAGTGTGGTAGTGTTTTGCAGGATATCCACTCCCACTTGTCCCAAGGCAGTGCGGCTATTGCAACAAAAGATATAATGCCCGCTGCCCCAAGGTAGTGCGACACTGTATTGCGCAATTTTCAGAGCCCAATGCCCACTGCCCTAAGGTAGTGGGGCGGTGTATAGGAGGAGTTGTAGTACCCTCTACCCCCGGGTAGTGTGTTATTTTTCAGCATGCATCAGCATGCATAATTTTCAGCATGCATCCTACTGCTCCCAGGCAGTGCGGCGCTGTGCTACGGGAGGTCGGTTGCCAACTGACCCAAGGCACGGTGGCCCACTGCCCAAATGGTGCTAGTGTGTTGCAAGAAATGCAATGTGCACCGCCCACGGCCCCTGGGCAGTGCAGCACTGTGATGCACTTGTTCCACCTCCCAGTGCCCCCATGAAGTGCGGCGGTGTACTGCATGAGTGGCGGTTACCACTTCACCCATGCAGCATAGCTGCGTTCTACATGAGATCAAGTGCAGCCTAGCCCCAGGCACTGCGGGTGTGGGCTTCACAAGTTCTACGCCTAGTGCCCTGAGGCAGTGCGGCGTTGTAGTACAGGAATTCCACCACACAGTGCCCTCTGCCCCAAGCTAGTGCGCCAGTGCATAGCAAGAATTCCACTAACGTCTTCCCCCGGACATTGTGGTAGCGTCCAGCAAGAGATACATGGCGCACTGCACCCAAGCACTGCGGCGGTGTGGTGCGGAAGGTCCACTACCCGCTCACCAAAGGTGCGGCGGCTATGTGCAGTATGATGGCCACTGACCCAATGTAGTGCGCCACTTTGTTGTAGGGCGCACTTCCTGAGGCAGGTGGGAGGTGGGACACCTTCAACACGTTGCCACCCTGCATAGACCATAGGGTAGTGCACATTACAAGTCCCGCATTACACTGCCACACTGCCTAGGGGCAAAGGACAATGGATCTTGTGTTACAAACTACCAATGTGCCCGACGGTAGAGGGTAGTGGCATTCTTGCTATACACTGCCACACTTCATTGGGGCAGTGGGCACTGTGCAATGGAACTCCCGCAACACAGTGCTGCACTGCTTTGGGGCAGTGGGCATTAGAACCGATGCGGTCCAAAGACGCACTGACTAGGGTTAGGCGGCAGGGGGTCTGCTGCGGAACACTGCCAAACTGCATGGGGGCGATGGGCAGTGCAACTCATGCAATACACAGCCGCACTTCTTGGGGGTCGTCGGCGATGGATCACGTGCAACACAATGCCGCACTACCTTGGGGTAGTGGGCAAAAGAACTCGTGCTCCACACAATCCCCGTGCCTTGAGTTAATGGGCAGTGGAGTTCCCCAAACACACCGCCCCGCTGCCTCGGGGCAGTGAGACGTGGATCTCTACTAAACACTACCACAAGGCCTGGGGGTAGAGGTTAGTGGAACTAACATTGCCACATTCCCGTGGGGCCGTGGGCACTGTTCGCTGGAAACCCGCAACATAGTGCCGAACTACCTTGGGGTACTTGATAGTGGAAATTCTGCTTCCGACAGCTGCACTGCATATGGGTAGCGGCAACGGATCTCTTGCTGAACACTACCACACGCCATGGGGGAAGTGCGAAGTGAAACTCATGCAATACCGCTGCCCTTCATGGGGGCAGTGGGCAGTGGATCTCGTGTTGAACAACACCACAATGCCCGCGTGTAGAGCGTAGTAGGACTCTCGCTATACATTACCACACTACGTTCCCGTGGCACGCGCTTGAATGCAAAGGCTGTTCCGGCGAAATGGTTCCAATGTTCAAGAAAAAGTTGGCTGGAACAAAAAACGTTAGTAGCTGATTTACTCCCCAAACAAGCACACCCATACATGCTAGGAAAATATGTTCTTTGCTAGCCTAGGGGGACACTGCTAGTACTTTCGGATTTGTCGTATTCCGTGTCGTCGTGTCCAAAATACTTGCATTCAAAAATAGCTTTCGCTAGAACACCCCCAAAATACCCCCGGAGCCAGTTACCGGAACACCACCGGAACACGCAAGCGACACAAAATGCAAAGTCTGGATAACCCTAGGTACACACTAGAAGACGCAATTTTGTTCTAGGCTAGAACTTCTAGTCTAGATGTTCGAGCCCAGAAAATAACAAGCTAAAACACAAATTGTTCTAGCCTGGAGTGGTAGAATGGTTACAACACAAAAACCAAATAATCAACTTGCGTTGGGGGGGGGGGGGTGCATGACATATACACTCGTAGCAGCCAACACACTTGACGCATGCATACACGTCTGTGCCCCCCCCCCCCCACCTAGCAGATAGACAGTTTGGCATAGGCATACAAAAACTACAACACACAACATACAATGTCGAGGGTGGGGAGGGGAGGGAAGACGGCACACACAATCACCTTACCATCACCCCCTGAGGGTTGGGCCATCCCCCCCTCCCCCCTTCCGTGATGTGGTGTGCGTTCTCGGGTTGGTGTTGCTTGTTGTATTGCAGTTGAGGTTAGGAAGGATATCGTTTCTTTTTTTTCACAGGTGCTTTGCAAGAATGCCAGAATCGCGGGAGAGTTTGCCCCACTTCTTGTTGTCCCCCTCTTCCCTGTCCCATGCCCCTCTTGTGCACCTTGCTTTCCTTTCAGAGAATGATGCCTCCGGGATTGTCACTAGTGTTAAAGTAGTGGAATTTGGCTGTTGATGTGCTTCAAAGCAGATGAAGAGGCTAGTTCGGGACGTGGATATTTCAATGTCGCTGTTGATGTGCCCTGAAGCAAATAAAGGGGTTAGTTCGGGATATTGAGTTGCCCGTCTTTTTGTGATTGAAATTTGTTTATTGGTTGTTGGATGCATCTACACCCCGCCTTGTGTGGTGTGTTGTGTTGTTGCATGGTGTAAGATGCCATGTCCGTGGGTGTGCATGTATGTGCAGCCACTGCAAGGGTGGGGTGGGGTGGGGGGGGTTCTATGGTACTAATGTTTTTTGTTCGAGCAGTGTTCTAGCGACGTTCTAGCGACCGATCGGCGTCGCTAGAACGGCGCTACAACGCCACTAGAACGGCGCTAGAACCCCGCTAGAACGCTTCGCTAGAACGCCGCTCGAACAAGAAAATTGATTCGATAGAATCCCGCCCACCACCCTTGCAATGGCTGCGGACACGCACACCCACGGACACAGCATCTCGCACCATGCAAAACCACAACACACCACACACCGCGGGGTGTAGATACACCCAACCAGCCAGTCAACCAACGAGCAACCCAACAACCAACCAAGAAACCAAGCATGGACCAACGAACCAACCCCCCAACTGACCAACAGCGAGCCAAACAATCACCAAGCCCGGCAACAACGAACCAACAAACCAACCAACCAACGAACCAAAGCCACCAAAAGACACCAGACCAGACTGCATGACAGCACAACACACCACAGTGCACCTCATTGGACTCCAGCACACTAAACCTTAACACACTACAAGACACAAACCAGATCACCCACCACAGCATACTCCTCCACATCCCACCACACCACACCACATGACACCACTATACACCACAACAGTGCACACCATAGCATCGCACACTTGCAACTTCAGAAATGCTAATTTTCATTGTTTTTGTCTGATTTTTAATGCACAAAACACACCATCTGTGAAATAAAGACAAGAACACCCTCCCACACACCTCACTGCCCCCCCCCCCCCCGGCCCGGAACACCACTCAAGCCCTCCTCCCATAACAAACGTGCGAAGCAAGGAAAAACCCCCACCACACACCCATGGCTTGAAGGGAGGGCAGCCCCATGGTGCCTATGCCTATGTCCATTTGTGTGTGTGTGTGTGTGTGTGTGTGTGTGTGTGTGTGTGTGCGTGGGTGTCAATGTGTGGCAGCACCTATGACTATGCATGCCCAATGTGTTGGTTTCCATGTTTGTGTGCGTCACGGAACCCTTGCCACACACACAGTGGTGTCCTTCATTTGCCAAAATGTTTGAACGTTTTTGTTCTAGTTTTGTTTTGGGCTAGATGTTCTAGCGCCGTTCTAGGGAGCGGCGCTAGAACGTCGCTAGAACGTCGCTAGAACAAAAACTTTTTCCAATCCGATTTCAGGTCAAAACACTGAAATTGTGAAAAGCAAGCCCTAGGCCCCCAAGAGGAGATAGGGGGTCCAAGTTGGATCCCTCATATCACCCACCCTTGACCCCCACGGGTGGAGTTAATTCCCTCTTTTTTTCCGTTCCAGCCTTCTAGCGCCATCTAGGCTGGAAAGAAATTGGGTCTTCTAGCGTATACCCAGGGAAGGGGTAAGGTAAACACACTTTGTAGGTTAGCGTGCCGGCAAGGGCACATTGGGTTAGTCTCCTTGTACATCCTTCGGCTACTCCTCCTGTGTGGTTGGTTCGGCGCGGGGCGCCTAGGAACCTATTCACAAAGGTAGGCCCTACACACATTCAACAAGCGGAAAAAGGACCAATACCATCATTTGCAAACTTCAGAACTTATGGCGACGGACCTTGTTATCCGGTCCCTGCAACTTGTTCCGGTGGTGTTCCTGTAGAAAATGCTCCGGACAAAGCTGTTCCATTTGGGAATTTCTTGCCGGAACGACCTCTATGTTCAAACCAGCACCACGCATTCGGGTAATGGGCAATGTGGAGTGGAATGCCCGCACAACGGTGCCGCACTACCTTTGCGCAACGCGCAGCAGTACTTCTCAAGCACACAGCCGCACTATTTGGGGATAGGCGGCAGTGGATATGATGCGGAACATTGCCACACTGCATCGGGGCACTGGGTAGTGGAACTCATGAAATACAGCACCGCACTTCCTCGGGGCAGTGGGTGGTCGGGCACATGTAAGACACTGCTACAATGCCTAGGGGTAGGGGATAGTGCCCATTGAACAACCTGCAACACACTGCCGCGACACCCTTGGGGCAGTGGGCAGAGTAACCCATGCTGCACACAGCCGACCTGCCTTGGGTGAGTGGCCATTGAACCTCCCGCAACACACCGCCGCACGGTGTGGGGCAGTGGGCAATAGAGTTTTTACTTCACGGTGCCGCAGAGCCTCGGGGTAGGCGGTAGTGGATCTCCTGTGCAACGTTGCCACACTTGCATCGGGGCAGTTGGCAGTGAAACTGGTGCAATACATCGCTGTACTTCGTGGAGGCGGTGGCTTGTAGGTGGTGCACCGCCCGTTGCCTCCGGGTAGTGTGGGTGTGTATTGCATGAGTTCCACTACCCAAGTCCCAGCGTGTGTCAGTGTTACACACGACATCCATTACCACCTACCTCCAAGTAGCGCGGCCGAGGGCAACACAGGTCCTAATGCCCACTACCCCAAGGTAGTGCGGCACTGTGTAGCGGGAGTTCCACGGCACACTGCCAGCTTCCCCAAGGTAGTTTAGCAGTGTACAGCAAGAATTCCACAACCCTCTATCCGTAGGCTTTGTAGAAAGGTTCAGCATGACATCCATGCACTACCCACTGCCGCCAAGGAATGCGGTAGTGTGATGCGAGGGCTCCACTGCCCACTCTGCCAAGGCAAGGCAGCTTTGTGCAGCACAAGTTCTTTAGCCCCCCCCAACAAAGTGGGGCAGCGTGTTGCAAGAGTTGTTATGCCTCTGCCAACTATCACTAGGTAGTGCGGCTGTGTGTTGTCCGTGTTCCACTGCTGTGAAGAAGTGTAGTATTGTATTGCAGAGATTCTAATGGCAATGGCCCCCATGTACTAGGGCAGTGTACCGTTGAGATCCTTTGCCACTTACCCACAGGCGCGGTGCGTATGTCCACTACAAGTTCCACTGCCGGCTGCCCCAAGGTACCACAACACCGTGTTGGAGAATTTGCACTGCATAGTGCCCACTACCCCAAGTTAGTGTGGCAGTGTGTAGCGAGAATTCCACTACCCTGTAATCCCGGACAGTGTGGGAATGTTCAACACAAGATCCACGGCCCGGCGCCCTTGGAGAATGCGGCAGTGTGTTGCGCGGGGTCAACTGCCTACTCACCCAAGGCACGGCGGCTGTGTGCAGTAGGAGTTTTTCTACCCACTGCCCCAAGGCAGTGCGGCATTGTGTCGCAGGAGTTGCAATATGCCGTGCCCACTGCCCCTAGGCAATGCCAGACTGTGTTGCAAGTGTTCCACTAGCCACTGCCCGAAAGAAAATTGGCGGTGTATTGCATGAGTTGCACTGCCCACTGCCCCCGCACACTGGCACAACACCGCGAGAAATCAACGGCCCACCATCCCCCAAGCATTGTGGTAGTGTTTTGCAGGAGCGCCACTGCCCACTACCCCAAGCACTGCACCGGAGTGTAAAACGAGTGATGCTGCCCACTACCGCTAGGCAGGTGGGCAGTGTGTGGTTGCAGTTACACTACTCGCTGCCAGATACCGCATGGCAGCGCAGCATGGTGTTGCAAAAGGTCAACTGACCACTACGGAACGCAGTGGCACGGTGCATAGGAGGAGTTCCACCGCCCTTTGCGAGCAAGTAGTATGGCAGCGTCCCGCAAGGGATGCATTGCGCACTTGGCTAATGTAGTTGCGCAGAGTTCCGTGAGACTTCCATTGCGCAGTGCCGCGAGGCGGTGAGGCAGTGCGGGGCAGTAGGTCCACTGTCCATTACCATTTTTGTCACCCATAACAATGGTTCCACCAAGGGTCCGTTGTGCACTACAAAAGTTCGATGAGAGCCTTGGTTGAGGGTGATTCCCTCGGGCGCAAATGACCTTAACCCAGGTGAGGTTGGATGGCGGTTGGAACGAGGCTTGCACCTAGCGTGGCCCCCATCGGACCTAGGTTGCGGGTGTCTAGTCTGTTGTAGTTCTCTTAGGCAGCTACAATCCAGTCAAGACTATGGCGTCTCCCCAGTCCTCCAAAGAGATCCCCATCGATAGCATATTATGCAGTGGTTCCAGTATGGTCATTACCGCAGTGCCGGGCCGTTTCTAAAGTGGTGTTGGCTGGTGTGTTCTAGGATGTGTATGTGTTCACCACGATGGTGCGTGCGCTTGGGCGTCACGCTAGTAAGTGAGATGGCCACATATTATTTGGTCCAGTGCCCCAATATGCTGCATAGCCAGGCGGATGCGGGCGGCACGCTCCAAGTCCTGTGGCAACTTCCAACTCTGTAGCAGTGCTCGCATCCATGCAGAGTTGGCCAAGCCATTCTTCTCTTGCAAAGACTCGCGTAGTTGACGAGAGAGGAAAGATCCATGGGCATGGTTGTAGAGCGCGTGATACTATGCCGCATATGCGGACTCTTGGAGGGTACCCACAAATTTTATGAAGAATCGGTGTGTCACCTCCTTAGCCCTCGTATACCCTAGGGCGAGGTGGAGTTCCACATGAGCCGTCATGAGCGTCAGCTTGCAATTCCAAGGGGATTATAGCAGAGTGTTGGCGGAGGTCAGCAATGGAAAGTTTGTTCGGATGACAGTATAGAACATCTATAACGTGAGCGTGGTCTCAAGGTATTGACACCATGGCGGTCTATGCAAGAATAGCCGGTGGGGACATGGTGGTTTTGGTGCAGCTTGTGCCCTTGTGTGCTCTGCGCCGGCACATACTGCTTTCAAAGGCGGCCGTAGTGCCTGCAAAACCGACGCGGTCTAAGCCACAGAGCTCGCTTGCGTAAGTTGCAAGCGGAGGTCGCGGAGGGTCGGCGCAACATCACGATATTGTGGATTCTCCCCAGGCGCTACCTCGGTGACTCCCGTGACGTGGTTCCGTGTGTTGCGCTTAGTAGGCTTGGGTGGACGTTGGAGGGCACCCGGTACAGGTGACACCACATTTGTGGGCCGCTTGGAAGAGACAAATGTGGGCCCCGCCTGGCATGTTTTCTGTGTTCCGGGCCTGGCCCTCTAGTAAACGTGGAATTGCCAAGTGCCTACAACCACTCACCACTAGACGGGAACCGCACGGAAGGACCGCTGCACTGGGACGGGAACTTGTAGGCGGGTGCACTGGCGGCGTTCACGTTCTGTCGCCAATGGGAGCCACCGTTGTGCTTTAGACCGCCACGCTTCCCCCGCGTCCTTGCACATGGTGCAAAAAAGGGCCTATGCAAGGGCAAAAGAGTAGGCACTGTTGGACTGCCATGCCGTGGCATGTGGTGCATCAGGGGCACTTGATTGGCACGGTTTCTCATGGTGCTCCATATCTTGGCCAACGTTTGATGCTCCAAAGCTAGCATCCAAAAAGCTCTTGGTTGAACGCGAACAAGGGGAGCTAGGATATCCAGTGGGCGTTTGGAGTCAGCTTTTGGCGTCGCACCTTAAGAATGGATTTTCCTGCCCGTGAGGGCATAACACACTTGTTGAGCAAGATGTCTGTTGCGGACTTGCTACCCGTTCCTTTGCCACGGTGCATGGCAATTGCCTCCTTCCCCTCTTGATCTCCCAGTTCATTCTCCATTCGGTCTTGGTATTCTTGCGAATTGTGGGTATTTTTTGGATCGCGGTGTCCTCATGCCTACCGCACAGTGAGCTGTTTGACAGCAATCAATGAGTAATAGGCTTGGTGCAGGTCATAGTAGGATGACTGGAGGTGGGGCTCATCGGTGACCGCCTTGGTGATAGCCTTGTTCTCCAACAAAATGGGTTCCCCCAGCCCGGCTAGGATGGCGGCAATCCACAGCCCGCACATTTGTGCCCTGTATATTGTTTGTGGCCGGGCGAACGAGACTTGATGCACATCTTACCGTAGGGGATCAAGTTTTTTTTGTGTGCTTTTGACGCAGTTGCGAACTTTCTAGCCAATTCCGAGTATTTTGAGAATACACACAAAGGGTACATAAAAATCTGCCCTGTCATGAGGCCAAAAAAACAATTTCGGTGCATTCGCCGGCAACATTTTGCCCCAAAATTTCAATGTGAAGAAAGATCAGTTTAAAGACGTTGGGCGGTTCAGGGGGAGGGTGTAGTGGGGTGGAGGGGGTTCTAGAGTTCGAACACGCCGCCCCCCTAGTCGGCAATGTTCCGCAGGAGTGCCAATACCCACTACCCCGGGGGAGTAAGGCAGTGTTGTTGCAGTAGGTCCAATGTCCGGTGCCGGAAAGCAGTGCGGCGGCGTGCAGCAGGAGTTCTACTTTTCGCTCCCCGAACACAGGGGGGCAATGGGTTGCACAAGTTCCACTTGACGCCCCCCCCAAGGCAGTGCAGCTATGTGTGCTAGGAATTCCGCTGCTGGCTGCCCCTAGCAAGTGCCGCAATGTGTTGCAGGAGTTCCACCGCCGCCCACCGCCACGTAGTGCGGCGGTGTATTGCAAAGTTTCATTACCCAGTGCCACCAGCCAGCGCCGAAGTGTGTTGCAGGACATCCACTGCTCGCTGCCTCCACGCAGTGCTGCTGTGTGCGGCGGGAGTTCCACTGCCCACTGCCCCAAGGCAAGGCGGCATCCTAATGCAACAGTTCCACCGCCCGCTACACATAGGAAGAGCAGCAATGTATTGCATGAGGTCAACTCCACATTGCCCCCAAGCAGTGTGGCACTATTCTGCAACAGATCCACTGCCCACCGCCACAAGGGATTGCGGTTGTGTTTGGCACCAGTTCCAGTACCCAATGCCCCGAGGTAGTGCTGCAGTGTGTTGCACCAGTTCCATTGCCCACTGCCCATTGCCCCGAGGCAATGCAGCACCGTGTAGCAGAATTTCCACTGCCATTTGCCAAAAGGTAGTGCGGCATTGCATTGGATGAGTGGCAATGTGGCGGTGTACCGTAAGAGATCAGGGGCTGGGGTTGAGTGAGGGCACCGTGGCTTACACAACAATCACACTAGTGCACGTCAATGGGTTGCACTACATTGACCACAAAGAGAATTAGGGTGCCCAATTTCTTCCGGGCCACGTGTTTTCGGGGGGTGGGGGGGACTGCAAATGCAACCGACCACGAGCGGGTGGAGGTAGGGAATGTAACTGCTGGGGGTATTGCTGTCAATGGGGAGGACCATTGGGTCCTTGCACCATGTTTGATGTGGGTCCTTGTTTTTTGCGGGGTGCTTATCACGAGGGGTTGGGGGGGGGGGGGGGCGTTATTGTTGGGTATTGGCGGTCCATAAAGGTTCAATGTCTCGGATATGATGGTTGGCTTGGTCCCTATACACAAGGCTATTTCCCATAAGCCCCGACCCCTTGACCCCCTCCCCCCTATACTGACGGGTGAGAGTACTCATCGCCATTGTGTGTCAGTTCAATTGTCCTTGTTACTGTTGCGATCATTGTCCCTCTCACTGTCATTGTGACGGTCATTGTCATTGATGGTGACTCACACTGTCACTTTCACTATCGATGACATTGTCAACGTCACTCCCACTATCACTGTCACTGTCACGGTCAAGATCGGTCACCCTACCAGTGTCACTGTCACTACAATTGTGAGTGTGAGTGTGACCGTCACTGTGTGACTGATACGTTGTCACAAAGGGGGGGAAATTAGTAACCGCCCACCCCAACCCGAACCAAAAAGGGGACCCCATTGGTATTGGGATCCCTGGTGGGGTGAGGTGTGGCGTGGTGTGCCGAAGGGGCTATAACCAAGTGGCAATGGCCGAGATGCCTTGCACACGGGCAATGCGCAACGTGAGGGCTATGTGCGCTAATATGCGGTGCAGTGCGTGTGGTGCACATGCACGGTGGCGGAAGCCATTCGCATGCCTTTTGGGTTTAGTCCATGGTCGCCATGGAGACCGCTTGCCCCCCCATCTAGTAGTGCAATTGCAGCTCCCACAAAGCCTACTCCATGGTGCCCCCGTGTCCCGCACGGGATGAGAGGATGATGGGAAGGGCGTCAAAGCCGTCCTTGACGCCCTTCCCGTGCCTTGGCGTGCAAGAGCCGAAATTTTCGGAGTGCATCAGCACGTGCCGCATGTGATATGCCACAATGTCATGAAGTCCCGGAAGTCCCATACGAGCCGCCTGCAAGGAGGGCGTGGCGATCACCACCTACCATTGCTCCACGTTGGAGGAGTGCCACATTTGGCCCTACACTGGCGCCGCCCGTGGCCCCATGTAGGTGTTGACCTAGGTATGGAGGCGCTTCGGAGCCGGGCACCAGTCATGGGACTCAATCGGGCACTTTTGTAGGTCACGAGCTGTTTGGGAACCGCTACCGCAGAGCAAGCAGTGCGTGCTCAAGCGTACTTCGCTCTTTGTTGAGTGCCACGCCCATGCCGTCATGCTGGATAGATTGCGCATGTAGTGAGATGTGACATGCCGAAGCTAGTTGCCGTTAAATCACACGAGGAGCACGGTGAGGCCCGTCCGGAAGTTCGCCCCCACCAATGTCGTAGTGCACCTAAGCAAGGACCGCTGAATGTTCCCCCAACAAAGGGGGAACATTGTGAACATTGTCATCCTACACATCCGTCACGTCAACTCGACGGGCCGCGCCAAAGCATGGGAGTCCATCACCCAAACTCAAGTGCCCACACCAAAGTGTGGGAGTGCATGGTGAAGAGGAGCAAAAAAAATGTGAAAAGGGGTGGAAATGGGTGAAAGTGGGTGAAAATCCAAAAATGCCATATCCCCGATGTGGAAGAAGCATCAAAGCCTATGCTAGGGGCAACAATTATGCCCCTAGTATCACCACGTATGGGTTTCCAGTACGGCTAGACGCCCAAATAGTTGCACTACGCGCGCACTGCGCTAAGGGCACCCCCGTAAAAAATGGCCGGAGCAGTCAAAAAACCGAAACACCACCATTCTTGGGTAAAGCAAAATGTTGAAGCCCCCCCCCCCCCCCAAGGGCCTTACATAGCAAGGTGTGTGTGTGTGTGTGTGTGTGTGTGTGCCAGGGAATCCATTCGAACCTGCTCCGACTGCGAGGTTCAACAATCCTAAGGTCCTATCATTGCTGCAAGCCATGAGTTCGAAAGTTCTGCCCTGCAGGAGGGGCAAGGTGTGTGTGTGTGTGTGTGTGCGTGTGTGCGTGTGTGTGCCGGGGGGTGTTACTAATCCCTGCATCACTCAATACCCAAAAAAAAAAAACAGTGTACCCCAACCTCCAGTGGTTGCCAAAAACAGGCCATAAACCGGGTCTCACCCCACACATCCAACCTTGGCCCCTCCACCAGCATTGTTAGGGCAAACCAAATAAAAATACACCCGGGAGACAGCTCCTAGAGGCATGGCCAAGAATGCAAAGTCAATTGAATGGGCATGTAGGAAGGACTAGTTCAGTCGCTCGAGTGGTTTTGTGCGTTCAGTCAGTCGAGTGATTTTGTTAGGAAAGGTGCGTCCATGGGCGCATATGATGGAAAGCCAATACGTACAAAAGGAAACGAGTTTGGAATACATACCGGACACCGTTTGCGCTGGGCCAAATGCTTGTATTCTACTTTTTGGGATACACAACAGTTTCCTGTCCACTACCACCTCCACTACCACTACCGGTTGTGCCGAAAAACCAAATGTACCATTGCCTGTCTCATGAAACGGAAATGCTCAAGTAGCCAAGCATCCGCATTCTAGGACTAACGTCTCCTTGCCCTGCAGTACTCAGTAGTCAGGTAATGCGCCATGGGTTTGAGGCAATTTTGCATCGGTGAGTGATGCAACAAGTGGGGAAAGGATGCTACGATGCAAAAACAGACAAAGAACAAAGACGGGGCAGAATTGCTAGGGACAATATCAGGGACGTGTGGGGGATGACTCCACTTGTTGCCCAGTGTTGTGCTGCCCAGTGATTACCTTTGGGATACCACAGTCAAATTGCAAATTCTGACCTCCTCCCTTCCCTCTCTTATAGAAATGGACTGCATGCATGGCTTACTGCCAGATGTACAACAATGGTCCATGCAGAATCAATAATTAAGATCATAGTGTTTCCTCAATATCAGTCAGGTGCTCTTTGTGCTCTTCTGCACGAAATGAAACGGCTTGTCAGAATTAAACCCTTCTAAATCATCGATCTGTGATGGGGGCAAACCTGCAAAGCATAACACCATGAGAAATGGTGTGAATGCTGAAAATCAAAGAGGGCGGGGTAGCCTTATGCGGCGTAAATGTTCATGGTTGTGTGGGTTATGGCCACCCCACAGGCACATACGTAAACCTTTCCTCATTTTACAGTCATGCCAACACAATTCTTGTGCTTCGATCCTCGGCGAACGTGATAGGAATTTGGGCGATCTTGGGAAGAGTTTGGGCCATGTCAGTAGGAATTTGAGCCACGATGCACAGCCATGTGGCAAAAAGCCATGCTTGAAATTGCATAACACCCTGGTTGCCAAAAAAAGAGGGGGGTGGGGCACAGAGGTTTGTCAAACGGCTATGGGATGTCCTGGAAGGTCCCAAATGGAATGGTGCACAACAAACTGATAGCCCAGAGGCAAACCACGTTTTGACTATCCCTGTGCAACACGAGAGAGTCACATGTGCGAGAGAGTCACATATGCAGAACATGGGCCAACACATAATAACTGCGGGTAATTTCAAGGACACGTCAGACTGTTTTCTGGAAAATTTTGCAGTCAATTTGAGGCACTGAACATTCAAAGTAGAAGAGACCCTGATGGAAAATTTCCTTACCCGGTGTTTGCTCTGCAGTTTGCACCAACGGATGCACCAACACTTAGTGCAAGTCCACAGCCACATCGGACTGGCAAGGAAATGACGGTTTGTGGGCTCGATGCAGGTTGGGTATGGATCGGTGGGGAGGCACACCATGAGCGTTTCGCATACCCACTCTGCACGACCCCCCCCCCAAAAAAATAGTTCCTCGACTCTCACGTAGGAGAGCAGAATCTACCTTACCTCCTCAGAAGTCACATCCAAAATCAAGAAGAGGAGAGCGTACACGCAGGTCACAACAGTGGAGATGGCACAAGGCGTGTACTTTCTTGTGGATCCAAAAGGTCTGCGGCAGAGCCTCTGTAAGATTGACAGTCTGCACAAGCTCCCGGTCCCCTTTGTTGGCGTGGGGGTTGATGACCCTCTTGCTGCCGCCATAACCCTTAAAGGCAGCCAGGTCCCAGTCCAGGCCCTCCGGGGGCAAGTAGTGCATGCTGAAAGCGGGGTGGTCGACCAGGAACACCCGGTCGGATATCACCGCCAGCAGAAACGCAGTGGCCTACACATGGGCGTGATGCACAGGCACATATAAAATGAATACAGGCACATTCACCAAAACACACACGAACATACCTATGCACAAGTACATGTACATGCAATGGCTACTAGAGCTCTTTAGATAAGGTTGGCTCTTACTGTGTGGGGTGTGGGATGTGGGGGGTAACAGACCCTGCAAGCTGGCAAAGCCCTTTTCCCAGAGGGTACTCGAGAAAATTTCTCGGAGGTAAGGATCAGAGCTGTCCGATGCGGAGATTGTGTTCATGGCAATATGGTAGCAGACATATCACCTGGCGACAATGAGCTGAATCTGATCTCAGAAAGCGCCATGCAACGGTGTGCTGCTGGGGCACAAGAACGACTGGTGAGTGACTGGAAAAAAAAGCGGTGTACAATGTGCAGAGAAAGCAAAAACCAAAGTATCAAATGGTTAGCAACCACTGTAGGGATGGTGACACTGCTCACATGGCTCCGAGGAGTGTGTGGGATAGATGCCTATTTGGTGCCAGAGACAACAGCCAAGAGTTTGCAAATTGTGGTGCACTGATTGATTAGATGTACAGTGGCAGCATCGACCCACAAGTGGTCCTCAATGATAGACTCGCTCTCCTTCAGTAGCTGAGCAGCCTTCCTTGCCAGCAAATTGCTCGCATAGACGAGTGTCTAATGGCTTGCAAATCCCCATCCCGATTCTCCTGGAAGGACTCACCATTGATCACCTCACTCTGACTGGGCATGATTATCTCCTCCAGCCCTAGGTCTCCCCATGCTGGCTCCAAGCACAGCCGCTTTGCTCGTGACCGCTCGTTATTGGGGTGTCCTGTCCTTCCCTGTTCCGCCAAACATTCAACCCGACAGTTTCCCGCCGAGTGTTGCTTGGACAGGGGTGTTGTTTGTGTGCTGCATGGTGCATGCCACATTGACTAGGCACATCAAACATCAGAAACTGAGAAATGTCACATGCAACAGCTTCCCTGACATCAGCCATGGCCATCATGCAACTCAATCCCACAGTATCAGACAACACACACGACACTCGTAGCAATTGCAAAAACACACCCCAAAATCTCTGGTGCAACAATTGACAAAACCAATACCCTGTTGCTTAGGCGCTACAGAAGAAAATTTTCGGTGTACTCAGTAGACTGTAGGGAACAACACCCCAATTGAATGTGATGCGATGCCGAACAAATACGAAAAATCTTAAGGTTAAGAATTTCTTGGGAAGCTCAAAAACAATTGATATTTTGTTTTTGTCTCCGAAAAATCGAAAAATTAATACTTTCTGCAATTTTTTTTGGAAAATGTCCCGTGTTGCGTGGCCACACCATCACATGCAGCCAGAAATGTTGTGTATTTTTGAAAACAAATTTTTGCGTGAAGCTTTTTGGTGCAGTGCCTTCACCTTGGTGCTCCCCGGATGGATGCTTTTAATTCTTGGTGAACACTAGATGGATCCTGTTACTTCCCATTGTACTCTGGATTGCTGTTGTTCATTCAATAAGTCCACATAAGCTTGCATCAAGTGTTGCCGGCGTCGTTCAATTGCTTTCTCAAAGGGAAGAGATGGAAAAAATGATTGGAGAGTGAACATGCCTATCACACAGAATATGACATAGGAAGCAAAGAGTGCCACAAAGAGTGATCAGGCAGAATGCAACCTGATGAGTGAATTAATAATTGTGTAATTGCGAAAATTCAACTGGGTTTGTGGCTGGTGGGTAAAAATTGAATCTATTTTGTTGCGTTATTTTTTTTTGCGTTTGCACAAAGTTTGACCCTTATCGTGCCGCGAGTTAAAGATTTTGGCAAAACCTTCGCATTTCTTCGGTAGTTGGCAGCTTTGGCCAACTGCGTGCGCTTCACAAGTGCATTACAGCAACATTCAAAAACGACCAGGGGAGCTCACCAGTGCGGGGTTAAATGCATACAGGCATATAGAAAGTGTGGAGAAGTAGAAGTGTGAAGAAAAGTATTCCTGATTTTTCAAGGAGGGTGACGCCAGCAGTAGCTCTACATGCCACATTCAGTTTCCTCATGATGTCATACACCCGGGAGCCGCTGCAAAGTTTCCTGGTGCCGCTGAGGGACCAGTGCATACACGTGCCCTCAACTCAGCGGTCACTGGCCTAGTGTCGTTGGCCAATTGCCACCTTGGCACGTTCCGCGCTTGGGTGAGTGACTACCTTGCCAACGAGCGCCCGGTCCTCTAGTGGGCTCTACACCGCATGGCCAACAACTAGCTGTGTGTGGGCCCGCACGTGTGGACGGTGCACGTGGCGCTCAGCTGGAGGCACCCCCTAGCAGGGGGCAGTGGTCCGTGCGTAGGGCATCAACCGGAATCGCTAGCAGTGCAATGTGGCTTTGGACCGCAGGATCCGGCGTCTTCACCGCATCAACCCAATGCCCACCGCCAACCGCCGAGGGCGGTTGGATGATGGCCCCCGCTACGGTTTGACTTTGCACCGCCTCATCGTGCTCAAGCGCGACAACGCCTGGGCCGAGGGACATGCATGCATCCTAGACCACATGGGCAGAGTGCACCACGCGGTCCGGTTATGGCCCATGCTGATATCGTGGGACAAGACCAAGCTGCACCACGTTGTTGGCGCCCCTAGCCCACATGACCATGGGGATGTACATCACCTTCCCCGACGAGCCAAGAATCGCAAGCAATGCGGCACGGCACCGACGGGTAGAACCGAATACGAGAGCTCGTGCAGGAGCGGCTCGAAACATGGCGAGCGAGCGGTGAGCCAACGGACGGGCGGGCCTACTTCGGGCCAAGCTAGCGGTTCATGTATACCTACATGGCTGGGCCAAACGAAAAAATATCTTTGTTGTGTGTCACGTCACGTCCTCCCCCGGGACCACTTGTGTTTTGCACGCTGCAACCAGGATGTACTGTCATAGTTGCCGCAAAGAAAGCGGGAGGACAACCACAACAACAAAACAATGTGGGGGCAACGGTGGAAGCAAGTAAAGCAAGCTCGTGCAAGAGAAGGAGATAAAAGAAACCGAGCAGTGTGAGGAAGGGGCTCATAGGAAGGGAGACAAACATCACAAAAGATAGGGTGGTAGCAAAGAAGACGAGCAATTTGTAGTACATGTTAGCAACGCAGGAGACCAGTCTCCTACAAAGAAAAGCGGCAAAAAGACAAGAAACTTGGTGTAGCAGAGGTTGCGAGCAAAGAGGACAACCATCGTGAAGGAGAGGTTCGTGGATTCTCGTGTACTCTACGCTCAATGCTGAAATTGTTTTTGGCATGACTTCCTTTTTCGTTAGTGGCCTTAGCTTCACGACGATCCCATCCAGCACCAACATTGTTGACTCATCATTGTTTTCTTGTACATCACAACTATTTGGTTTTATGCTTTTTTGCTTCCATTTATTGCAAACCCTTTGTGCAATCATTTCTTTGAGTGTCAGACTTTGGCACTGGGTTTTGCTTTACCGCGATCCCTTTAAGTGCCACCATGGTTTGTGACCCCACAAATGCATGTCCCATATCTTTAAGTCCTAACCCGACATGCATTCTGTTGTAGGGCTCCCGATTTTTGTTAGTTTTTACCTCACTCTCATCCCATTGGAAAGCACCATTGCTTGTGACTTCCACTACATTTCCCAAGTCCTTTATTGCTCGCCTGGCGGGCATTTTTTTGAGATTCATCGCAATTTTCAAATTGCCGTACACTTCATCTCATGCCCGTTGATCACACCATTATTGGTGACCTCACAAGGGCATTTGGTAAGCACCTTGTTGATAAACCATCACACATTCCTCTTTGTGGCTTGACAACTTGGTGATTGGCTTTCGCTTCACTTTGATCCCATTCAGCATTGTCGGTGACCATGGAAATGCATTTCATGCCGTCATAACTTGGTGGTGCCCTTCACTTTGCCGCAATCCCCTTTAAAACGACAATATTTTGTGACAACACAAGTGCATTTCCCAAATCTAGCCATGCTTAGCCATCATGCAACTTTTTTTTGTGCATCACAAGATGATGGTTGCCTTTCACCGAAGCTCCGTCGCATTCAATACCTCTATTCTTTGCGACCTCGTAGGCGCACTTCTGCACCCCGAAAATGAAACACCCACCATACATTCTTTTTTCTTGTACTAACAATTCGTGTTCCGCTTTCGCTTCACCGCAATCCCATTCATTATCACTATTGTTGTTTGTGACACTACACCCAAACTGCACTAATTGTCACGAGCCCCAACCGCATCATTTCCTGTTGTTAGGACATGCATGCCAAGCAATAGTTTGTTTCATCGCTACGAGGGCAATGCCATGTAAAAACGGAAAGAAGGCCAAGAAAGCATACCCAAGAGTCAATGAATGGGGCTTGCACAACATGTTCCGTCTCCACATCACATTTTTAATGTCAATGGTCAGCGACCTACTTGCAAGTGTGCGCCGACACAGAAGACGAGTCATAGGTGTTGCACTCCACCAGTAAGCCTCTCCCCTTGGTACACGTTTGAACCGGTTAAACATAAAGGTTGTTGCGGTGAGAACATTCCAAATGGGAACAATTTTGGCCTGAACATTTTCTACCGGAACACCACCGGAACACCTTGCAGGGACCGGACAACCAGGTCCGTTGCCATGAGTTTCGAAGTTTGCAAATGATGGTATTGGTCCTTTTCTTGCTTGTTGGGCGTGTCTAGGGCCCATGTTTGTCAATAGGGGCCTGGTGCTACGTTTCGTGGCATTGTTCCCACTCTCCCCTAGTTGTACACCTTTCGAAAATTTGTTGTCCGTCTTCAACGGAACTGTTATTTCGTGTTCAGCACAATGATTCTATGTTGTTTCAATGGTGGGGCATGGCCTTCCCCGTTACGTTTGTGCCTTGTTGCCGTGTCTACTGCTGGTTGTTAGTGTTGTTCCTTGGTACAAATCCTACATATGTCCATAGATTCCTTCCACTAGGGTTATGCATTTTGAATTTTCGTCATCCATGCTCATTTATATTAGATTACCATGCCTTAAAAAAAGACCCAGGTTAAGGAAGTAACCACCCACCTTGTCCATTTGGCGGGTGCGGTGAGCCTCCAAGACGGGGATCTTGTGGGGGAGCTTTTGGCGGAATGGGCCGTCTCCTCCCCACACACTAAGCGCCAATTTGCTGTGGTTGTGCGCTTGGCCTAACCTAGGTGTGATAGGGATGTGCAGCAGGAGGAAATAACCAAGTACGCCTCCGAGGTCCTTCCCCCCGATGAGTGTTGCGAACTTATCTTAAACCTACGTGCGCCCAAATGAGCATGGCGTACCCTTTCCGAGGTGTATACCCTCCGGGGGTTGAAGTACACGGCGGCTACCGTGTGCCGTTTGCTCGCCCCATGTGTCCCGAGAGGGCTTTCCATCAGCGCTGGCAGGAGCTGTTGGCCCCGCTTGAGTTGGAACCCCCGGTGAGCACGTCCGACCCAAAAGCCACAGGTGTCAGCTGGCCACAGGCATCATGGCTTCGCTACATTGCGAGCCAGCCCCCCCATTGTGCCGCATGATTGATTGGTCTCTCCCCTTGACATTCATTGTCAGGGGGGTTGGCTATCCATGTGCTGGTGGGGAGTGGTCGCAGTTGAGTGTCTCCATCGTCAACATGGGCCTCTGGGGACGCATCCCCGCATGCGTATGGGTCATCGGACTCCCCATCTGTGGGGACAAGCGAATGGCCACATTGGCAACCCTTAGGAAAGTGTTTTGTGCACCAACGATTGTTCCGGCGACGTTCCGGTAACTTGTTCCGGCGGCGTTCCGGTGGTGTTCCGGCCATTTGTTTGAACATCCGTTCGAACAATTTGGTTCCAACAATTTGCCTTTGTTTTTTCACAAAGGCATTCCAGCTCGTTGTGGACACCAAACAGGTGGTCTACGACGCCCGTGATCACCCGGCCAATGTTTGGTTGGGTGGAGACTCCCCTTGGGTGCGTCGCGTCATTTGGGGCTTCACCGGCCCCAGAAGTTGGGTCCCTATACAATGACGCCATCTGGGACTCTGATGCCCGCGTTTGGATGGGCAAAGATGTGGTCCGGAAGACTGAGTCGGATCATGAGCAGCGGACATCTTTCTTGTTAAGGACACCGTCCCTTAAAGCGGCCGGCTGCTCTGTGGACCCGGTGGTGGTCATTGCGCGCTGCCGGGTGGTCATGTGCATTTTGCACTGTTGCATGGCACTAGGCCGTCTGCAAATGGCCAACATTGAACGGTTGGCCAATGACCGGCTTGCCCCCGGTGATCAGGTAATTCGTGCGGCCATCCTGGCCACGTTGCATGAACATCGCACCGGGTGCCGTTTGGGGAAGGATGCCTCCCCGGACGGTGAGGAGGCCTCTCGTCTCTTTGCTGCATGGCCAGACCTAGCCTTGTTGTTGGCTGCGAAGCCGGATGAGCTGCTCTACAAGGCGGTTGTTGATATGGCACAGTTGCTGCGGGACTTGTACCACACTTATCAAGTGGGTCCACGCCCCCAGTGCCGGGCTGCCTTCCGTGAGCATTGTGCACCTGGGTCTGCGTCCCACTACCTCCTTTTTTTGGAGGAGGATGCAAACCGCCTGTTGGACATATGGCCTTTCGACATGGCAATGTTCTCCAACGACATCGTTGAGAGCCCGAACGGGTTCCTAAAGCAGGTCATAACGAGCACAGTGCCCGTGGCGGTGGCAAGCAAAAGGCAACCGGGCAAAGTGCCTGTGGACGCCCGGAGGCCTCTGTCGGCTCCGACGCCGACGCCGTGAGGCAAGTGCTGCAATGGGTTTTTCTATATCTTCACATCCACTTGCACCAACACGATGCTATTCGCCATGTTCCTTGTGTTCCCAGGGCTTCCCTAGAGTCCGTACCCATTCTCCACCCCCCTTCCTTAGCTCTCTTTTGTCCTTTGTGCCTCAACATGGCCGCGCCCGTCAACAGCGATAAGCCGGGCATGTTGACCGCCCCGTTGACGGCAACACGAAACATGCAGGTGGTTGTGTGTGCCTGCATGCGTGTGAATTTGTGCATCATGGCATTGGGGGGTAATGGCTAAGGGTTGAGGGCTCGGGGCTAAGGGGAGCTGATGTGCATCATGGCATGCCATGGCCGCGAGTGGGCTTTGCTAGGGGTTGAGGGGTAGGGGTTAAGGGGTTTTGCTGTGCATCATGGCATGCCATGGCCGCGAGTGGCCTTTGCTAGGGGTTGAGGGTTGGGGCCCAGGCGAGTGCGCGCGGTGCGGGAATGTTGTCCCATGAGGGGTTAGCCAAACGCCAAGGGGCAGTGCGGCTCTCGAATGTTGTCCCCTGAGGGGTGAGCCAAACGCCAAGGGGCAGTGCGGCGGTCGAATGTTGTCCCCTGAGGGGTTAGGCAAACCCCCACGGGCGGTGTCCTGTGCTGGTCCCCGACCCCGGGGTTGTGGTGCGCGTTGTGCACAACGGGCGAACGAAAAGTGCTGTTCATTTTTCTTGTTCCGGCAACCTTCCAGTAACAAGTTCCGGCGACGTTCCAGCGGTGTTCCAGCGGCCACTGGAACGCTGCTGGAACGTCGCCGGAACAACTTACTGGAACGTCGCCTGAACAAGAATTCTAGGATCAGCCGACACCACCCTCCTTCGTCTGTTCAAAGGAGGGGATGTCGGAGGGGGATGCACTGCGGCAAGCTCTGGCCGCACCACCCCCGGACCTTACCACCGCAGCCACGCCCTTCCGGCCACCCACGAGCTCTTTGCCGGCTTCGACAGCACCTCCACCCCCAAATCAACCCCCGAATCAACCTCCTCGGCCCACCTGAGCCGCTCCAGCACAACGGGCACCGTTGGCCGCCCTAGCACCGCCCCAGCCCGTCAACAACCCCAACAACGAGAGCAACGGCAACGAGGACAAGAGCAAACCAATGGGGTATCGCCCCCCGTTGGCCGTGCCCTCTCATGGGACGACGGGGAGTGAAGGGGTGCCAACACTTCGGGGACTGGTGATGGGGGAGATTGAGGAGGCAAGGGGGAACTTGCAAAGCCTCTGGGGGAAGGTTCAGAGGTGGGAGGCCAAGTTGGGTCGTGGTCGGGAGCTTGGGGATGTTTCGGGGGGGATACCTGCGAGCGAAAAAGTTTTGGAGCGAAAGCGCCGGCTAAGGGAGGCGCAAAGGGCAGTTGAGGAGTGACAGGGGAGATTGGCGAGTATGGGCACAGGAGACTATGGGGTGAAGGTAGAGGAAGGGCGGGACGACAATGTTCAGCTGGTGGGTGTGGAGGGGAACCCTGTGGTTGCAGAGGAGCCAGAGGGGGGGGGAGGGTCAAAGTCTGATGGGGGGGATGAACCCACCCGCTTGCATGTAACCGAGTGGATGCGCAAGAGGTTGGGTTCGAGCTTGGCAGCCAAAGCTTTGGAAGCAGTTGCACAGCAAAGCCGAGATCCACTGCCGGTGGCGCCGGGAGGATGGAGATGCACCGGGTGGGACCCTGTTGACGCGGGTGACAGGGCCGGGGCAAGGCCGCACTGCACCCCTCCCCAATGATTGGTTACCTAGTCGCGCCCAGGGGGGGAAATTTCTTACGGCCAGGGGGCAAGTGGCAGGGAGCTGCCATTGGCAGCTCATTTTTTGACGCTGGGCTGACCATCGTCTAGGCGATGTGAAGCCCACTCCCCGGAAGGACACTGTGATCTTCCGGGCGAATTGGGGCAAGATCTTGAAGGAGGGGATCCACCGGGTCATGCACGAGGACAAGTACCACGGCCACGTCCCGGGCCAGACCCTATCGCGCCGTACTGCCCTCCGTGTGAAGTGCGAGATGGACATGCACTGCGACCACTTGAACGCGGTGCGAGACATCCTCGCGGAGCGGGAAAGGACACCGTCCGCACAGCTGCGGCAGGCCCTGGCGGCCTTGAAGGAGAGCGTGGACACGCGACTGCGGCTACCCCTTCTCCCGCATGCCACGGGGGCTGTACCTGTGGCTCACTGGTGGCTAAGTGGAAATGTGAAGTTGGGGCTCATTTGGGGCTCATTTGTGCATTGCGATGTCTTTGTGCTCGTTTGTTGTGCTTTTTGCGTGCTAGGTAATGTGCATTTAATGTTTTTCGAAGTTTTAGATACTCACTTGGTCAAGGTTCAGGGGGAGGGGGGGCACTTTTTTTTGGTGACGGCTCAGTTGACTGAGCGCCCGATTGAGCCGTCACTGAGCCGTCACTGAGCCGGCTCACTGAGCTCTCACTTAGCTCTCAGTGAGCGCGCCAAATGGCCCACCGAGCGCTCACAAACCGCTCAATGAGAGCTAATTGGGGGCTCACTCAGAGGGTCCCCCCCCCCTTTCCGCCTCTCCTCCGCCCCCCTATCCGCCTACCCATCCGTTCCTTCTCGCTCCCATAGGTCCTCTCTGTGACACCATGTCCAATGTCGCCCCAGGCCTGGAACCAGCGGCTTCAAAGGCTCTCACGTATTTCCTTAGTGGCCCCCGGGTACCTACCGCTTTCACAGAGGCAGCGTACCCGGGGGTGCCTTCGACAGACCTGGAGCCTTTGAAGTTGTGGGCCCAGCAGCTCCCTGCCCCTTCCCTAGAAGTGGTCCACATCACCGTGTCCGATGTACCCCTTCTTGGAAAGAGCTGGATGCAGCGGCACAACCAAATGTTGCGCCTGGTGCATCCAGCTATTCGTCCCGTACGCTTCCGTTTCCCTGTGGCTGCTTTCCAAGATTTGTGTCAGCAGTCCTCAAGAAAGCTGATCGGTACCCCCCACGAGTTCGGGACATGGGTTCATGAGACCAAAGATCTGCAGCACGGCTGGACTGCAGATCTTGGTGTCAGCCATGTTGCACCCAACAAGGGACTCCTTGAGGCCCTGCCTTTCGGGGTCGGGGTGGTGCCAGGGGAATGGTGGGAAAGCCTTTCGGCTTGTCCCTTCATTCCCGACCGGTGCCATGTGGTGCCCGACTACACCACCCCAGCCCTGTACAGGACCAAGGAGTCCGTGTTCCTCCGCGGTGCCGCCTCCCCTCCCCCCTATATCTCGCTGGCCGCCCCGGTGTTCTCACATGAAGTCCCTGCTCCTGACCTTTGAGTCAGATGAGTCCTTGTGCGACTTGGGGCTCCGGGTGGTTGGGGGGGTGGTAGAGGCCAAGGAGTGCGAGAACTGGTGCTGCATTCTGGTCGACTCCTGCGGCACCCAGCCGGATGCTATTTGGGATCTGCTGTCCAATGATCACTCTTGGAGGAGTGCTTGGCTGATCCCAAACAGCCACGGCGCTGGGGTACTCCGCACAGCAAGCTTAACTCTGTGTTGGGAAGGGACCCCTTGCAACGGGCTCGTCAGCAGTGCAGTGCTCGCTGGCCCAAAATGAGGGATCTCTTCCCAACGCAGTCGGCAATTGCCGTTGGGGAAGATGCTAGGGAGCACACCTGGCATACTGACGCTGATAAGTTGCCAGGTACGCTCACTAGCAAGGGTGAGCTGCCCGGGCCTATTTCAATGATGCTTGTCCTCTCGGACAAGTATCATTTGGAGGTGCACTTGGGCAGCCGCCTGGGAGACCATGACGCTCTGCGTGTCGAGACCTTCAAGTTTCAGCGTGGGGACATGGTTCTCTTTGCCTCCACGCTGATACATCGGGGTCTGACCGCGCTGCCGGGGGTGGGGAAGCAGGTTGTTCTCTTCCGCTTCCTCACCCCTGACGAGCGTCACAAGTGGTTGGACGTGGACCGGTTCATCTTTGACCCTTTGCCAAGGGCCAAGGATGAGCTTGCTTCACGGCCACGGGGAGAGGGACCGCTTCCCAACCCCAAGGCTCTCAGCCACTGGGGGCAAGACTTCGCCTTCGGCGAGGGACTGCAGGGCGCGGTCGGTCTGCCGCGGTTTGAGCAGCTGGACGACTTGGCGGCCCTTGTGCGTCCGTCAGGCCCCGGCTGCCCATACCACCCGCTGCTGCTGGCCAGGCCTGCCCAGGACGCCGCCTACCCCATGTGCAACGTGTACGTGGAGGAAGGCGACGTCGTGTGGACAAGCGGGCCATCATGGCTCGACCTGGGTAACAGTGGACCCGGGGAGGCCGCCCTGCTGGAGCAGCAGTGGGCCCCTTGATCCCGGCCCATCTCTGCATAGCAGGCTTTGCTGCTTGGCTTCTCCTGGCATCGCGGGCCGGAGAAGCGTTGTGCAAGGAGCGATGCGGGCGCTGCTGAGGTCCCGCTTTTGATGCGCTGCATCTGCAGCGGTAAGGTCTTCCTCCCTTCTCCCCCTGCCCTGCAAAATTCACACCGGGGCGTTGGGGCGGATATTGGTAGGGGGCGCGACTGGGTGATGGTGGGGTGCACCAGGGTGTTTGGAAAGGTGGGTTCGGGGCTGTGGGCCTATGGGGCTTTGGGCTCGCAGGGGATTCTTTGTGTGTCATGCGTGTAATGCCCCACGAATTGGCTTAACATGTGCACAAGGTGCCCCACGAGTGGGCTTAACATGTGCACAAGGTGGCCAGCGAGTGGGCCTCCTACACAGGCCGTGCTAGTCTGGTGCTGGCCTTTATGGGCCTGTATGGGGGCCTGTATGGGGCCGGTATGGGTGGCCTGCATGGGGCTGTGTTGAGGCGGTTGTAGCATCTTGCCGCCAGTTGCAGTTGCCAGTCTGGAGGTGCAACTGAGAGTTCACTGAGCCATTTGGCGCGCTCAGTGAGCGCTCACTGAGCCATTTGGCACGCTCAATGAGCGCTCAGTGCGCCATTTGGCGCGCTCAGTGAGCGCTCACTGAGCGCGCCCAATGGCTCAGTGAGCGCTTACTAAGCACACTTAGCTCTCACTGGCGGCTCGGTGAGCTCTTAGTGAGGTGGAACCCGGGACCAGGCCGTTGCAGTGCTTTGCTGCCATTTGCATCTTTGTCGAAATTGGTACTTTAGGAGCCCCCCCCCCCCCACACTTGCAGGCCCAATTAGCCCTTCACGAGCCTTTGGTTGATGCAAAAGGCAGAAAAACACAGAGTCAACGCCCGGTAACGTTCGCGCTGCCCACCGAAGGTGCCAGCAGTTCCTCACGGCCACCGCTTCGACGGCAACTGCAACTGGCGTCAATGACGAAGGAGCCGGTGCCGGGGGCATTGGAAGCGGAGCCCACGATGGTGACAGCCACGGACGAGAGGGCAGCGGCGGTTGACAAGGGTCGGGGGCCAGTGAGCCCATCACTCGCCAACCTAGGCATCGGGTCCCTGGTCCCTTTCCACCCGGTGCAGGCACCCCGGGCCGGTGATGTACGCGCGGGCTACTTGGGGCTCTACATTGCCCCGGTCAACAAGCAGCCCGCCCTGGCGTACCTCCTCCACAGGACGGTTAACGTGGAGGGGGCACCGCGGCACTCCACCGAGAGGTGGTATTGGAGCGTCACCCTCGACGCGTGCACCGCCCCGCACACAAGGACGGCTACCCAATGCACCTGCCGTGCAGGGTGACCGTCACCGAGGATTGTGGGCTTGTGGCAGGGGAGGGGGGATTTTTTGTAGCCCGCTTTGCTTACCGGCTGGGGTCCAAACACTGGTGTTTGGAGCTGGCTGTGGGGACGGAGGAGGGGGGGTTACTGGCCCGCGCTGGCGCGATTGCTTTTAACCAGGTAGCGTCATGGGAAGTGCAAGAGGAGGGGGAGGGCTTGAAACCCCTGGACCGCCGCAGCACCTCCGGGCGTGCCTCACCGGCAGCCTGTTGGCGCCCAGAGTCCACGAGCGGCGCCTGAAGGTCGTCCCGCTGCCGCTTGACCGTGTCTAGCTCCTCCTTGAGACGGGAGGCTGCCTCTGCTGCCAGCATCCCGCTCTTGGCGGAAGTGGTCACGGTCACGGCATGCCTCCCGGTACACGGTCCTGGGCACGGTGCCCGGAGATCCAAGGTCACGAAGGAGCCTGCCGAGAGCCGCCTTTCGTGGTGCGCCAGCTTTTTTTTTTTGAAACACAGCAAATTCAACAAAGTGAGCGGCCTGATCACGGGAATAGCGTTCGTGACGAGTCGAAGTTCATCGAAGTTCATCGAAGTTCACCAGCTTTTTTTTGGGGGGGGGTTGCTGTCCTTGGCTCCACGGTTTTGCCATTTTCTGAGCCCCGCTGCGGGGGTTCGGGTCACTACGGCCGCTTGCACTGCGGGCCCCATCACTCCTCCCCTTCTTAGTCACCTCCCCATGACTGACCACCTCTAGGTCGCTGGTGTCCGCCCCCAGAGCGCTGGCACGGAAGGTGGCGACGTGGCCGCGCATGGCCTGCCAAGTCTTGAATCTGGGCCGGGGGCTGGATCCCCCTCCCTGTCAGAGGTTCCGGCTGCACCCGCCGCCACCTACAGCCAGCAGTCTATGCAATTCCTGGCATCGGGATTGTTGGAGTACACCCACTTGGCCACGCGGCTGATGGCCGACGCCAAGTCGTCGTGCAAGCAGGTGCAGACCATTGCGGGGCTTGCTCGAACAACCATGATGCCGGACTTGAGCGTGGACAGCCTGCCGAAGGTGAAGACAGAAGTGGCAACCCGCCTGCAGAACGCCGATCGCCGGTATCGGTCGGAGGTGGTGGCGGCTGCTCAGCAGCCTAGCTGGAAGCCAGAACCCGTGGTTGGCAGTCCGGGTTCATCTCTCCCTAGAACCGCGGCGTTGTGGTAGCCGCTTAACCCCCCGCTACGTGGTTCGTATATATGTATGGTATATATTATTGTTGAGCACTTCATAGTGCTCCAATTTCTTCTAGGGGGCTTGGGGCCACAAATTTCAGCGTGCTGTCCACTTCTTGGGCCACCACTTTCTACCCTGATGTGTGCCTTTTTTGCACAGGTCAACGTGCCGTGATTCATTCTGGCCTTCTACCAATTGCAGTTGCATGTTTATTTGTAAACATTATTGTTTCACATAGCGGAATTTTTTTTCAAGCAGGCCAAGGGCCACCACTTTTAGCCCTGTTGTGTGCCTTTTTTTCACAGGTCAACGTGCCGTGATTTATTCTGTCCGTCTACCAATTGCAATTGCATGTGTATTTGAAAATATTATTGTTTCACAGAGCTGAATTTTTTTCAAGCAGGCCAAGGGCCACCACTTTCAGCTCTGATGTGTGCCTGTTTTCAAGAACGCTTGCCCGATCAAGGCCAAACCCGGCGCCTGTGGTATGTTGGGACTCCAAAAAGTCATTTTTTAGCATGTTTTGGCCTATTGTGTGGTGCCAGTGTAGTGCCTGTCTGTAGGTCCCCACTGAGAGCTCACTGAGCCGTTTGGCGCACCCTGAGCGCTCACTGCGCCATTCGGCGCGCTATTGAGCGCTCAGTGAGCGGCGCAGTAAGGGCTCAGTGAGCGCGCCAAATGGCGCAGTGAGCTCTCAGTCGGGTGGAGGGCTGGGCCCTCCAATTGTTGGCCGCGACAAACTGTGGTTGTGGGCAGGGTGTGCGGGGGGGATGTGCCACCTACCACCAGGGATTGAAAACAGGGTGAGTGCCATGGCTGGGGGGGGGGAAGGCTGCAGCGCATAATACGGCATCATCCGGGGGAGGGGGGCATGAGAGGGGGCAATGGGCGTGGAGATGACGGGGAAGGATGAGATACCGCCGGGGGGGGGGGTACGATCGGAGAAACACCCTGGCGTCATCCCCGGAGAAGGGGGTATGATGGGACAAACACCCTGGCGGCATCCGGCGCGGGCGAGGGGGGGAGGATGGGACAAACAACCTGGTGCAACCCAACTACCCCAACCCGGCAAAGAGTGTGAATCCTGCATGGGCAAGGGGGGGGGGGGCTAGAAAGGGACAACAATCAAGGGGAAACAGATGGGGGGGATAGCAAAGAGATATGAACAGAGATAACTGTGCCGCAAGCACCGGGACCGCATGTGGCACTACACCTATACCACAGGTGCTACACAAAATGCCACCTAAACGTCCCTTTTCCCTGTTGGGGATGCAGCGCCAGCGCGCAATGCGGATTGAGCACCGCGGCCTCCCTACGTGAGGAATATCGGGCCGAGCTCTGACCCGATGGTAGCATTCTTCTAGTCCCTGAGGACTATAGCCGACCCACGGACACCAACCCCAACAACAAGTCGAGGCCCTGTGCGTGTTGTGGCGGATGCGTAGTTCACGGATGTCGCGCCGCGACATGGCGTACCTGCTGCCCGACCTGGATAGCACCGTTAGCTGGGCCGACGTGGCCCCGTGGCTGAAGCACCTCCGCCAGCCTCCTAGCTAGCGGGTTTGTATCCTTGAGCGGGGGGTATGAAATGCAAGGGGCGTACTGCAATGTTGATGAGCGGCTAGCCCTGCTGTATGAAGCGCGAGCCGTACGCACACCGGAAGTCTTGCAACCGGGCGCGCAGCGCAACACGTGGGTGACCATCGGCGTTGACGGCACCAACCGGTGGAATCGGGCCTACAGGAACTGTGAAGTGGCTGCACCGGGTTGTGGGCCCACACAGCTTGCCAGCTGGTGGCTGTTGGAGGGTAGCGAGATGTGGGCCACGGTGTACAGCATGCAATCGCAGTGTGACTTCGACACTCAGCTCCGCGCTGCTACGGCCCTGCAACTACCGCATGCGGATGGGGTGACGCGCAGCCCCCTATTCTTCGTCCGGGCCGATGGCAAGGCCCACATCATGCTAGCCGGCGGGGACAGCTTCACCAAGAAGAGCCCCGGGGCCATGGTGTGCCAATGCTGCGGCGCAAACCGTGAAACGGTTTTGCGCAAGTTCGGGGGACAAGAGGTTGCCGTGGAAGGAATCAAGGGCCATGCACGTCTGACTGGGGTGTTTCGTGACATCCCGGCGGACCGCCGTGTTCCTGACTTCGGTGCGCATGGAGTCATGCCTGTTGCCGTTGTGGGGGTCAATGAAATTGTGCGGGTGCTCGTGACCCATGGAGCTGTATCTAGGAAGAGTGCGGCCACCATGGTGCAGGGGGTTCTGAACGGGGCACAGAAAGTGGCCCGCATGGTGCGGCCTGGGTGTGGGGGGCGGACAAGGCAAATGCCCAAGGACAAGTGCGCATTGAGTTGGGGGCTGCTGCGCACTTTGTCAAAGCCGGGCTGCGGGACCCGCTATTGCAGTTGGTTGTACCGGTGATCGGGAACCATCAAGTGGGGGGCACACCATGGGTTGATGTGTGCACGGAGTGGTGGGAGGCGTTTGTGGCCATGGCCGAGGTGGCCTGGTGGGACGACTTTCTGAGTGGTGCAGAGCAACGTGCCTTGCTGCAACGCCAACTGACAATGGGGGCAAGGCACCTTGACCTGGGACGGGGGAAGACTTTGTATGTGGATTGACCACATGTATGCGTATGTTGCACGGTGGGGGACCATTGCAAAGTTTAGTGGCTTTGCATTAGAGGGCAGCCATGTGCGATTGAAACAGCTACTTAGGAATAGTGGAGGGGTCAGCTTGCTGAACGATAGCTCGGGCTTGCAATGTGTGGTGGATAACCACACACTAGATGATAACCTCCGCAAGGAAGGTTGGGAGGTGGAGAGTAGGCTTGTGACCAAGCAAAGGGGGTTCCAACGACGGTGCACGACTTGGTCACGTGCCCGGCGGGAGAGGAAGGGGAGAGAGAGCATTGTGAGGAGGATTGTGGAACGTGCATTGCGACAAAAGACCAAGTAACTGCGTATGATGGAAGATTTGTGCCCGTGTATGTTCGGTGAGCCCTGAGTGAGCCCCCAATTAGCTCTCACTGAGCGCTCAGTAAGCGCTCACTGAGCCATTTGGCACGCTCAGTGAGCGCTCAGTGAGGGCTAAGTGAGCTCCTCTGTTGTGGGACCACCGGGGCCGCCGCTGCATGAGCGCGGGGGCCTCCTCCGCTTTGGCACCACCGGGGCGTCCGCCGGGTGAGCACGGGGTCCTTCTCCGCCTGCGTGGTAGGTGCTGGAGCCAAGCCCGGTCTCCGTCCGAGTGCCGTGGTTGGCAGGTAGTCCGTCACGGTGGCTATCCATACATACTCCAGCTCCGGCTCGTTCCGGGTGGAACGGGCGCTTGGGGAGAGTGTGTCTTGGTCCGCACAGCGACACCTCCGGCAGGAGTGGTGTGGAACGGGGGAGGGGGGGGGGGGTCGGACTATAGACCAAGCCCCTGAGGCCCGCCGGCCAAGCGCCGCCCAATCGGTAGTTCGTGGCGGGCTAAGGGCACACACCCGTGAGATTGCGTCCCTCTCTTCGAGGGAGCGGTGGTGGACGGTGCCAGAAGTGGAGACGGCGCTCTGCCTCGCGCTCTGATCGGTGCCCCGAGGGGGTTCTAGCAGCGTGTAAGGCGCTAGTGTGTGGGCGTTGTGCGGCCCAGGGGACAAGAGGAGGAGACGAAGAGGAGAGGTGCCGATGATGCTGAGCCGGACGGGTCGGGACAGAGACCCCCCTCTCGGTGGCTGTCAGGCACGTGAGGGTCAGAGGGCACCATGGGATGTGTCGCGGGGTGCCCCCTACCGGGGGACCGCATTTCGTCCTACTCCTCCTGTGTGTGCCCTTGAGCCACACCAAGGTATTTGCGGTAACAGCGCTACCGCTTGTGACACAAACCCAATTTCACAGCATTGGGTGCTTGTGTCAAGAATCACCGCAGCCCTGCAGTGATATGTAGGATGGTCTACAAAGTGTAAGCAGTCTCAGGGGTGTGGGCCCTTAGTCTGCCACGAACTACCGACTGGGCGGCGCTTGGCCGGCGTGTCTCGGGGGCTTGATCCGTAGCCCCATCACCCGCCCTCCCCCGGTGCACAGCACTCCTGCCGGAGGTGTCCCTGTGCGGAGCAAGACACACTCTCCCCAGGCGCCTGTTCCGGTGGGAACGAACCAGAGCTCGAGTATGTATGGATAACCACCGTGATGGACTATCTGCCAACCACGGCACTCGGACGGAGACCGGGCTGGGCTCCAACGCCTACCACGCAGGCGGAGAATGCCCCCCGGCTCACGTGGCGGAGGCCCCGGTGGTGCCAAAGCGGAGGAGGCCCCCGCGCTCACGCGGCGGGGGCCCCGGTGGTCCCAAAGCGGAGGAAGCCCCCTCGCCCAAGCGGCGGGGCCCCCGGTGCCCAAAGCAGAGTAGGCCCCCACACCCATGCGGTGGGGGCTCGGTCGTTCCAAAGCCAGGGAGGCCCCCTCGCCCATGCAGCGGGGGAGCGCTGGTCCCAAATTGAAGGGGGGCCCCGCGCCCATGCGGCGGGGGCCCCGGTGGTCCCAAAACAGAGGAGGCCCCCACACCCATGCGGTGGGGCCTCGGTGGTACCAAAGCAAAGGAGGCCCCCAAGCCTATGCAGTGGGGGCCGCGCTGGTCCCAAATTGAATGGGGCCCCCATGCCCATGTGGCGGGGGCCTCGGTGATCCCAAAGCGAAGGAGGCCACCACGCCCACGCGGCGGGCACCTCGGTGGTCCCAAAGCGAAGGGGGCCCCCGCGACCATGCGGCGGGGGCCTCCGTGGTCCCAAACCGGAGGTGGCCCACTGGCACATGTGGCGGGGGCCTCGGTGGTCCCGAAAGAAAAGAGGCCCCCTCGCCCATGCGGCCGCGGGCCTCGGTGGTCCCAAAACACAGGAGGCCCCCGCTCCCATGCGGCGGGGCCCTCGGTGGTCCCAAAGGGAAGGAGGCCCCCGCGGTTGTATGTCAACTGTTCTGGCTTTCAGGGGTGGTTTGGTGTTTTGGAATGTACCCAAAGGGATACCAATCGCTAGTCCAAGAGAATTTGACGGGGGTTTTTTTTCGACGGCTCAGTTGATTGAGCACCTCGACTCAGCCGTCACTGAGCCGTCACTGAGCCGGCTCACTTAGCTGCCCCCACACCCATGCGGCGGGGGCCCCGGTGGTCCCAAAGCAAAGGAGGTCCCCACACCCATGCGGTGGGGCCTCGGTGGTCCCAAAGCGAAGGAGGCCCCCTGGCCCATGCGGCGGGGGACCGGTGGTCCCAAATTGAAGGGGGCCCCCGCGCCCATGCGGCGGGGGCCCCGTTGGTCCCAAAACAGAGGAGGCCCCCACACCCATGCGGTGGAGCCTCGGTGGTCCCAAAGTGAATGTGGACCCCATGCCCGTGCGGCGAGGGCCTCGGTGATCCCAAAGCGAAGGAGGCCACCACGCCCACGCGGCGAGCACCTCGGTGGTCCGAAAGCGAAGGGGACCCACGCGCCCATGCGGCGGGGGCCTCTGTGGTCCCAAAACAGAGGAGGCCCACTAGCCCATGCGGCGGGGGCCTCGGTGGTCCCGAAAGAAAGGAGGCCCCCGCTCCCATGCGGCGGGGGCCTCGATGGTCCCAAAGGGAAGGAGGCCCCCGCTGCCATGCGGCGGGGGCGCCGGTGGTCCCTATCAAAAGGAGGCCCCCTCCCGCATGGCGCGGGGGGCTCAGTGGTCCCAAAACAGGGGAATCCCCCTCGCACATGCGGCGAGGGCCTCGGTTGTCCCAAAACGGTGTAGGCCCCCTCGCCCATGCGACGGGGGTCTTGGTGGTCCCAAAGCGGAAGAGGCCCCCGCGGCCATGCGGCGGCAGCGTCAGTGGTCCCAAAGCAAGGGAGGCCGCCTCGCCCATGCGGCGGGGGCCTCGGTGGTCCCAAAACGGAGGAGGCCCCCTCGCCCATGCGGCGGGGGCCTCGGTGGTCTCAAAGCAAAGGAGGCCTCCGCGCCCATGTGGCGGGGGCCTCAGTGGTCCCAAAGCGAAGGAGGCCCCCGCGCCCATGCGGCGGTGGCCTCCTTGGTCGCGAAAAGGAGGAGACCCCTCGCCCATGTTGAGGGGGCTTCGGTGGTCATAAAACGGAGGAGGCCCCCGGACCCATGCGGCGGGGGCCTCGGTGATTCCAAAGCGAAGAGGGCCCCCTATGCGGCGGTGGGCTTAGTGGTCTCAAAGCAAAGGAGGCCCCCGCGCCCATGTGGCGGGGGCCTCGCTGGTCCGAAAGCGAAGGAGGCCCCCGCGCCCATGTGGCGGGGGCCTCGCTGGTCCGAAAGCGAAAGAGGCCCCCGCGCCCATTCGGCGGTGGCCTCCTTGGTCGCCAATCGGAGGAGACCCCTCCAGATATAGAGGGGGCTTCGGTAGTCGTAAAACGAGAGAGGCCCCCGCACCCATGCGGTGGGGTCCTCGGTGGTCCCAAAACAGAAGAGGACACCTTGCCCTTGCGGTGGGCGCCTCGTTGGTCCCAAAGCGGGGGCCCGATAGCCCATGTGGCGGGGGCCTCGGTGGTCCCGAAAGAAAAGAGGCCCCCTCGCCCATGCGGCCGCGGGCCTCGGTGGTCCCAAAACACAGGAGGCCCCCGCTCCCATGCGGCGGGGCCCTCGGTGGTCCCAAAGGGAAGGAGGCCCCCGCGGTTGTATGTCAAATGTTCTGGCTTTCAGGGGTGGTTTGGTGTTTTGGAATGTACCCAAAGGGATACCAATCGCTAGTCCAAGAGAATTTGACGGGGGTTTTTTTTCGACGGCTCAGTTGATTGAGCACCTCGACTCAGCCGTCATTGAGACGTCACTGAGCCGGCTCACTTAGCTGCCCCCACACCCATGCGGCGGGGGCCCCGGTGGTCCCAAAGCAAAGGAGGTCCCCACACCCATGCGGTGGGGCCTCGCTGGTACCAAAGCAAAGGAGGCCCCCACGCCTATGCAGTGGGGGCCGCGCTGGTCCCAAATTGAATGGGGCCCCCATGCCCATGTGGCGGGGGCCTCGGTGATCCCAAAGCGAAGGAGGCCACCACGCCAACGCGGCGGGCACCTCGGTGGTCCCAAAGCGAAGGGGGCCCCCGCGACCATGCGGCGGGGGCCTCCGTGGTCCCAAACCGGAGGAGGCCCACTAGCACATGTGGCGGGGGCCTCGGTGGTCCCGAAAGAAAAGAGGCCCCCTCGTCCATGCGGCCGCGGGCCTCGGTGGTCCCAAAACACAGGAGGCCCCCGCTCCCATGCGGCGGGGCCCTCAGTGGTCCCAAAGGGAAGGAGGCCCCCGCGGTTGTATGTCAAATGTTTTGGCTTTCAGGGGTGGTTTGGTGTTTTGGAATGTACCCAAAGGGATACCAATCGCTAGTCCAAGAGAATTTGACGGGGGTTTTTTTTCGACGGCTCAGTTGATTGAGCACCTCGACTCAGCCGTCACTGAGCCGTCACTGAGCCGGCTCACTTAGCTGCCCCCACACCCATGCGGCGGGGGCCCCGGTGGTCCCAAAGCAAAGGAGGTCCCCACACCCATGCGGTGGGGCCTCGGTGGTCCCAAAGCGAAGGAGGCCCCCTCGCCCATGCGGCGGGGGACCGGTGGTCCCAAATTGAAGGGGGCCCCCGCGCCCATGCGGCGGGGGCCCCGTTGGTCCCAAAACAGAGGAGGCCCCCACACCCATGCGGTGGGGCCTCGGTGGTCCCAAAGTGAATGTGGACCCCATGCCCGTGCGGCGAGGGCCTCGGTGATCCCAAAGCGAAGGAGGCCACCACGCCCACGCGGCGGGCACCTCGGTGGTCCGAAAGCGAAGGGGACCCACGCGCCCATGCGGCGGGGGCCTCTGTGGTCCCAAAACAGAGGAGGCCCACCAGCCCATGCGGCGGGGGCCTCGGTGGTCCCGAAAGAAAGGAGGCCCCCGCTCCCATGCGGCGGGGGCCTCGATGGTCCCAAAGGGAAGGAGGCCCCCGCTGCCATGCGGCGGGGGCGCCGGTGGTCCCTATCATAAGGAGGCCCCCTCCCGCATGGCGCGGGGGCCTCAGTGGTCCCAAAACAGGGGAATCCCCCTCGCACATGCGGCGAGGGCCTCAGTGGTCCCAAAACAGGGGAATCCCCCTCGCACATGCGGCGAGGGCCTCGGTTGTCCCAAAACGGTGTAGGCCCCCTCGCCCATGCGACGGGGGTCTTGGTGGTCCCAAAGCGGAAGAGGCCCCCGCGGCCATGCGGCGGCAGCGTCAGTGGTCCCAAAGCAAGGGAGGCCGCCTCGCCCATGCGGCGGGGGCCTCGGTGGTCCCAAAACGGAGGAGGCCCCCTCGCCCATGCGGCGGGGGCCTCGGTGATTCCAAAGCGGAGAGGGCCCCCTATGCGGCGGTGGGCTCAGTGGTCTCAAAGCAAAGGAGGCCTCCGCGCCCATGTGGCGGGGGCCTCAGTGGTCCCAAAGCGAAGGAGGCCCCCGCGCCCATGCGGCGGTGGCCTCCTTGGTCCCGAAAAGGAGTAGACCCGTCGCCCATGTTGAGGGGGCTTCGGTGGTCATAAAACGGAGGAGGCCCCCGGACCCATGCGGCGGGGGCCTCGGTGATTCCAAAGCGGAGAGGGCCCCCTATGTGGCGGTGGGCTTAGTGGTCTCAAAGCAAAGGAGGCCCCCGCGCCCATGTGGCGGGGGCCTCGGTGGTCCGAAAGCGAAGGAGGCCCCCGCGCCCATTCGGCGGTGGCCTCCTTGGTCCCCAAACGGAGGAGACCCCTCCAGATATTGAGGGGGCTTCGGTAGTCATAAAACGGACGAGGCCCCCGCACCCATGCGGTGGGGTCCTCGGTGGTCCCAAAACAGAAGAGGACACCTTGCCCTTGCGGTGGGCGCCTCGTTGGTCCCAAAGCGGGGGCCCGATAGCCCATGTGGCGGGGGCCTCGGTGGTCCCAAAACGGCGGAGGCCCTGTTGCCCATGCGGTGGGGGCCTCGGTGGTCCCAAAGCGGAGGGGGGCCCCGCGCCCATGCGGCGGGGACCTCCATGGTCCCAAAACATAGGACACCCCGTCTCCCATGCGGCGGGGGCCTCGATGGTCCCAAAGGGAAGGAGGCCCCCGCTGCCATGCGGCGGGGGCGCCGGTGGTCCCTATCAAAAGGAGGCCCCCTCCCGCATGGCGCGGGGGGCTCAGTGGTCCCAAAACAGGGGAATCCCCCTCGCACATGCGGCGAGGGCCTCGGTTGTCCCAAAACGGTGTAGGCCCCCTCGCCCATGCGACGGGGGTCTTGGTGGTCCCAAAGCGGAAGAGGCCCCCGCGGCCATGCGGCGGCAGCGTCAGTGGTCCCAAAGCAAGGGAGGCCGCCTCGCCCATGCGGCGGGGGCCTCGGTGGTCCCAAAACGGAGGAGGCCCCCTCGCCCATGCGGCGGGGGCCTCGGTGATTCCAAAGCGGAGAGGGCCCCCTATGCGGCGGTGGGCTCAGTGGTCTCAAAGCAAAGGAGGCCTCCGCGCCCATGTGGCGGGGGCCTCAGTGGTCCCAAAGCGAAGGAGGCCCCCGCGCCCATGCGGCGGTGGCCTCCTTGGTCCCGAAAAGGAGTAGACCCGTCGCCCATGTTGAGGGGGCTTCGGTGGTCATAAAACGGAGGAGGCCCCCGGACCCATGCGGCGGGGGCCTCGGTGATTCCAAAGCGGAGAGGGCCCCCTATGTGGCGGTGGGCTTAGTGGTCTCAAAGCAAAGGAGGCCCCCGCGCCCATGTGGCGGGGGCCTCGGTGGTCCGAAAGCGAAGGAGGCCCCCGCGCCCATTCGGCGGTGGCCTCCTTGGTCCCCAAACGGAGGAGACCCCTCCAGATATTGAGGGGGCTTCGGTAGTCATAAAACGGACGAGGCCCCCGCACCCATGCGGTGGGGTCCTCGGTGGTCCCAAAACAGAAGAGGACACCTTGCCCTTGCGGTGGGCGCCTCGTTGGTCCCAAAGCGGAGGCCCGATAGCCCATGTGGCGGGGGCCTCGGTGGTCCCAAAACGGCGGAGGCCCTGTTGCCCATGCGGTGGGGGCCTCGGTGGTCCCAAAGCGGAGGGGGGCCCCGCGCCCATGCGGCGGGGACCTCCATGGTCCCAAAACATAGGACACCCCGTCTCCCATGCGGTGGGGGCCCCGGTGGACCCAAAGCGGAGGAGGCCCCCTCGCCCATGCGGCGGGGGCCTCGGTGGTCCCAAAACGGAGGACACCCCGTCTCCCATGCGGTGGGGGCCTCGGTGGACCCAAAGCTGGGGAGGCCCCCTCGCCCATGCGGCGGGGGCCTCGTTGGTCCCAAATGCGGGAGGCCCCCTCGCCCATGCGGCAGGTGCCTTGTTGGTTCCAAAGTGGAGGAGGCCCCCTAGCCCACGACCCGGGGGCCTCAGTGATGGCAAAATGGAAAAGGCCACCTCCACCATGCGGCGGGGGCCTTGGTGGTCCCAAAACGGAGGAGGCCCGCTAGCCCCTGTGGCGGGGCCTTTGGTGGTCCGAAAATGGAGGAGCCCCCGCGCCCATACGGCGGTGGCCCCGGTGGTCCCAAAACGGAGCAGGCCCCCTCACCCACGCGGCGGGGCAATCGATGATCCCAAAGCGGAGGAGTCGCGCGCGCCCATGGGGCGCGGGGGCCACGGTCATCCCAAAGTGGAGGCGGCCCCCTCGCCCATGCGGCGGGGGCCTCGGTGGTCCCCACGTGGCAGACGCCGCCTCGCCCATGCGACGGCGGCCTTGGTGGTACTAAAGTGGGGGAGGCCCCCTCGCCCTTGCGTTGCGAGCGTCCGTGGTCCCAAAATGGAGGAGGCCCCCTCACCCATGCGGCGGGGGCCTCGGTCGTCCCAAAACAGGAGAGACCCCCTGGCCCATGCGGCCAGGGACTCGGTGGTCGCAAAATGGGGTTGGCCCCCTCGCCCATGCGGCGAGGGACGCGGTGGTCCCAAAGCGGAGGAGGCCCCCTCGCCCATGCGGCGGGGGCCTCGGTGCTCCCAAAACGGGGGAGGCCCCCTTGCCCATGCGGCGAGGGACTCGGTGGTCCCAAAGCGGAGGAGGCCCCCTCGTCCATGCGGCGTGGGCCTCAATGGTCCCCACGTGGAAGACGCCGCCTCGCCCATGCGACGGCGACCTTGGTGGTACCAAAGTGGGGGAGGCCCCCTCGCCCTTGCGGTGCGAGGGTCCGTGGTCCCAAAATGGAGGAGGCCCCCTCGCCCATGAGGCGGGGGCCTCGGTGGTCCCAAAACGGGCGAGGCCCCCTCGCCCATGCGGCAAGGGACTCGGTGGTCGCAAAACGGGGGAGGCCCCCTCGCCCATGCGGCGAGGAACTCGGTGGTCCCAAAGCGGAGGAGGTCCCCTCGCCCATGCGGCGGTGGCCTCGGTGCTCCCAAAGCGGAGGAGGCCCCCTCGCCCATGCGGCGGGGGCCTCGGTGGTCCCAAATGCGGGAGGCATCCTCGCTCATGCGGCGGGTGCCTAGGTGGTCCCAAAGTGGAGGAGGCCCCCTAGCCTACACCACGGAGGCCTAGGTGTTCGCAAAATGGAAAAGGCCACCTCCACCATGCGGCGGGGGACTTGGTGGTCACAAAACGGAGGAGGCCCGCTAGCCCCTGTGGTGGGGCTCTCGGTGGTACCAAAATGGAGGAGGCCCCCGCGCCCATGCGTTGGTGGCCCCGGTGGTCCCAAAACGGAGGAGGCCCCCTCGCCGACGCGGCGGGGCCATCGGTGATCCCAAAGTGGCGCAGGCCCCTTTGCCCATGCGGCGGAGGCTTGAACGGTCGCTAAACGGAGAAGGCCCCATCGCCCATGCGGCGGGGGCCTCAATGGTCCCAAAGCGGAGGAGGCCCGCGCGCCCGTGTGTCGCGGGGGCCATGGTCATCCCAAAGTGGAGGAGGCCCCCTCGCCCTTGCGGCGGAGGCCTCGGTGGTCCCAAAACGGGGGAGGCCCCCTCGCCCATGCGGCTGGGGCCTCCCCGGTTCCCAAGCGGAGGAGGCCCCCTCGCCCATGTGGCGGGGGCCGCGGTAGTCCCAAATGCGGGAGGGCCCCTCGCTCATGTGGCGGGTGCCTAGGTGGTCCCAAAGTGGAGGAGGCCCCCTAGCCCACGCTCCGGGGGCCTCGGTGGTCGCAAAATGGAAAAGGCCACCTCCACCATGCGGCGGGGGCCTTGGTGGTCCCAAAACGGAGGAGGCCCGCTAGCCCCTGTGGCAGGGCCCTCGGTGGTCCCAAAATGGAGGAGGCCCCCGCGCCCATGCGGCGGTGGCCCCGGTAGTCCCAAAACGGAGCAGGCCCCCTCGCCCACGCGGCGGGGCAATCGATGATCCCAAAGCGGAGGAGTCGCGCGCGCCCATGGGGCGCGGGAACAACGGTCATCCCAAAGTGGAGGCGGCCCCCTCACCCATGCGGCGGGTGCCTCGTTGGTCCCCACGTGGAAAACGCCGCCTCGCCCATTCGACGGCGGCTTGTGTGGTACCAAAGTGGGAGAGGCCCCCTCGCCCTTGCGGCGCGAGCGTCCGTGGTCCCAAAATGGAGGAGGCCCCCTCCCCCATGCGGCGGGCGCCTCGGTGGTCCCAAAACGGGCGAGGCCCCCTCGCCCGAGCGGCGAGGGACTCGGTGGTCGCAAAACGGGGGAGGCCCCCTCGCCCATGCGGCGAGGGACTCGGTGGTCCCAAAGCGGAGGAGGCCCCCTCGCCCATGCGGCGGGGGCCTCAGTGCTCCCAAAACGGGGGAGGCCCCCTTGCCCATGCGGCGGGGGACTCGGTGCTCCCAAAGCGGAGGAGGCCCCCTCGCCCATGTGGCGTGGGCCTCAGTGGCCCCCATGTGGAAGACGCCGCCTCGCCCATGCGACAGCGGCCTTGGTGGTACCAAAGTGGGGGAGGCCCCCTCGCCCTTGCGGCGCGAGGGTCCGTGGTCCCAAAATGGAGGAGGCCCCCTCGCCCATGCGGCGGGGGCCTCAGAGTTCCCAAAACGGGCGAGGCCCCCTCGACCATGCGGCAAGGGACTCGGTGGTCGCAAAACGGGGGAGGCCCCCTCGCCCATGCGGCGAGGGACTCGGTGGTCCCAAAGCGGCGGAGGCCCCCTCGCCCATGCGGCGGGGGCCTCAGTGCTCCCAAACCGGGGGAGGCCCCCTCACCCATGCGGCGAGGGACTCGGTGGTCCCAAAGCGGAGGAGGCCCCCTCGCCCATGCGGCGGGGGCCTCGGTGGTCCCAAATGCGGGAGGCATCCTCGATTATGCGGCGGGTGCCTAGGTGGTCCCAAAGTGGAGGAGGCCCCCTAGCCCACACCCCGGAGGCCTAGGTGGCCGCAAAATGGAAAAGGCCACCATCACCATGTGGCGGGGGCATTGGTGGTCCCAAAACGGAGGAGGCCCGCTAGCCCCTGTGGTGGGGCTCTCGGTGGTCCCAAAATGAAGGAGGCCCCCGCGCCCATGCGTTGGTGGCCCCGGTGGTCCCAAAACGGAGGAGGCCCCCTCGCCGACGCGGCGGGGCCATCGGTGATCCCAAAGCGGAGGAGGCCCCTTCGCCCATGCTGCGGAGGCCTGAACGGTCCCTAAACGAAGAAGGCCCCGTTGCCCATGCACCGGGGGCCTCAGTGGTCCCAAAGCGGAGGAGGCCCGCGCGCCCATGGGTCGCGGGGGCCACGGTCGTTTCAAAGTGGAGGAGGCCCCCTCGCCCATGCGGCGGAGGCCTCGGTGGTCCCAAAACCGGGGAGGCCCCCTTGCCCATGCGGCGGGGGCCTCGGTGGTCTGAAAGCGGAGGAGGCCCCCTCGCCCATGCGGCGGGGGCCTCCGTAGTCCCAAATGCGAGAGGCCCCCTCGCTCATGTGGCGGGTGCCTAGGTGGTCCCAAAGTGGAGGAGACCCCCTAGCCCACGCCCTGGAGGCCTAGGTGGTCCCAAAATGGAACAGGCCACCTCCACCATGCGGCGGGGGCTTTGGTGGTCCCAAAACGGAGGAGGCCCACGACCCCCTGTGGTGGGGCCCTCGGTCGTCCCAAAATGGAGGGGGCCCCCGCGCCCATGCGGTGGTGGCCCCGGTGGTCCCAAAACGGAGGAGGCCCCCTCGCCCACGCGGCGTGGTCATCGGTGATCCCAACACGGAGGAGGCCCCTTTGCCCATGCGGCGGATGCCTGGACGGTCCCTAAACAGAGAAGGCCCCATCGCCCATGCGGGGGGGCCTCAGTGGTTCCAAAGCGGAGGAGGCCCGCGCGCCCATGGGGCGCGGGGGCCACGGTCATCCCAAAGGGGAGGAGGCCCCCTCGCCCATGCGGCGAGGGACTCAGTGGTCCCAAAGCGGAGGAGGCCCCCTCGCCCATGCAGCGGGGACCTCGGTGGTCCCAAATGCGGGAGGCCCCCTCGCTCATGTGGCGGGTGCCTAGGTGGTCCCAACGTGGAGGAGGCCCCCTAGCCCACGCTCTGGAAGCCTAGGTGGTCGCAAAATGGAACAGGCCACCTCCACCATGCGGCGGGGGCTTTGGTGGTCTCAAAACGGAGGAGGCCCACTAGCCTCTGGGGTGGGGCTCTCGGTGGTCCCAAAATGGAGGAGGCCCCCGCGCCAATGCGGTGGTGGCCCCGGTGGTCCCAAAATGGAGGAGGCCCATTCTCCGACGCGGCAGGACCATCGGTGATCCCAAAGCGGAGAAGGCCCCATCGCCCATGCGGCGGGGCCTGAGTGGTCCCAAAGTGGAGGAGGCCCGCGCGGCCATGGGGCGCGGGGGCCACGGTCATCCCAAAGTGGAGGAGGCCCTCTTCCCCATACGACGGGGGCCTCGGTGGTCCCAATATGGAGGAGGCCCCCTTGCCCATGCGGCGGGGGCCTCGGTGGTCCCAAAATGGAGGAGGCCCGCTCGCCCATGCGGCGGGGGCCTCGGCGGTCCCAAAGCGGAGAGGGACCACGATGAGGCGGGGGCCTTCGTAGTCCCAAAGCGAAGGAGGGCCCCGCGTCCAGGCGGTGTGGGCCTCCCTGGTCCCAAAACGGAGGAGACACCCCGCCCATGCAGCGGGGGTCTCGGTGGTCTCAAAGCGGAGGAGGCCCCCTTGCCCATGCAGTGCGAGCGTCAGTGGTCCCAAAATGGAGGAGGCCCGCGCGCCCATGCGGTGGTGGCCTCGGTGGTCCCAAAACGGAGGAGGCCCGCTAGCCCCTGTGGTGGTGGCCTCAGTGGTCCCAGCGTGGAGGACGCCGCCTCGCCCATGCGACGGGGGCCTCGGTGTTCCCAAAGTGGGGAAGGCCCCCTCGCCATTGCGGTGCGAGCTTCAGTGGTCCCAAAATGGAGGAGGCCCCCTCGCCCATGCGGCGGAGTCCTCCGTGGTCCCACAGCGGAGGACGCCCCCTCGCCCATGCGGCCGGGGCCTTGGTGGTCCCAAAACGGAAGAGGCCCCCTCGCCGATGCTGCGCGGGCTTCGTTGGGTCCAAAACAGAGGAGGGCACCCCGCCCTTCCAGCGGGCGCCTCGGTGGTTCCAAAGCGGAGGCGCGCTCGCCCATGTGGTGCACGCTTTGGTGGTACCAAAACGGAGGAGGCACCCTCGCCCATGTGGCGCGCGCTTTGGTGGTCCCAAAGCGGTGGAGGCCCCTTCAGCCATGCGGCGGGGGCCTCGGGGGTTAAAAAACAGAGAAGGGCAGGGGGCCTCGCTGGTCCCCAAATGGAGGACGCCCCGTCTCCCATGCGGTGGGGGCCTCGGTGACCCTCGCCCATGCGGCGCGCGCTTTGGCGGTCCCCAAGCAGACCAGACCCCCTCGCCGATGCGGCGCAGGCCTCAGTGGTCCCAAAGCGGAGGAGGCCCCCTCGCCTGCGGTGTGGGCCTCGGTGGTCGCAAAACGGTGGAGGCCCCCTCGCCCTTGCGGCGGAGGCCTCCGTGGTCCCAAAGCGGAGGGGGCCCCCGCGCCCATGCGGCGTGGGCCTCGGTGGTCCCAAAACTGAGGACGCCCCGTCACCTATGCAATGGGGGTCCCGGTGGACCCGAAGCGGAGGAGGGCCCCTCGCCCATGCGGCAGGCTCCTCGGTGGTCCCGAAGCGTAGGAGGCCCCCTCGCCCATGCGGCCGGGACCTCGGTGGTCCCAAAGCGGAGAGGGCCCCCGATGCGGCGGGGGCCTCGGTAGTCCCAAAGCGAAGGAGGCCCCCGCGTCCAGACGGTGTGGGCCTCCCTGGTCCCCAAGCGGAGGAGACCCCCCGCCCACGCGGCAAGGGTCTTGGTGGTTAAAAAACGGAGGAGGCCCCCTTAGCCATGGGGTGGGGGCCTCGGTGGTCCCAGAACAGCGGAGGCCCCCTCGCCCATGCGGCGGGGGCCTCGGTGGTCCAAAAACGGAGGACGCCCCGTCTCCCATGCGGTGGGGGCCTCGGTGGCCCTCGCCCATGGGGCGCGCGCTTTGGTGGTCCCCAAGCGGACGAGACCCCCTCGCCCATGCGGCGCAGGCCTCGGTGGTCCCAAAGCGGCGGAGGCCCCCTCGCACATGCGGCGGGGGCCTTGGTGGTTAGAAAACGGTGCATGCCCCCTTGCCCATGCGGCGGGGTCCTCGGTGGTCCCAAAACGGAGGGGGCCCCCGCGCCCATGCGGCGGGGGCCTCGGTGGTCCCAAAACGGAGGACGCCCCATCTCCCATGCGGCGGGGTCCTTGGTGGACCCGAGGCGGACGAGGCCCCCTCGCCCATGCGGCGGAGGCCTCACTGGTCCCAACGCGGAGGAGGCCCCCTCACCCATGCGGCGTGGGCCTCGGTGGTCGCAAAACGGTGGAGGCCCCCTCGTCCATGCGGTGGGGTCCTCGGGGGTCCCAAAACATAGGACGCCCCGCGCCCATGCGGCACGGGCCTCGGTGGTCCCAAAGCAGAGGAAGCCCCCTCGCCCATGCGGCGTGGGCCTCAGTGGTCGCAAAACGGTGGAGGCCCCCTCGCCCATGCGGTGGGGTCCTCGGTGGTCTCAAAACGGAGGACGCCCCGCGCCCATGCAGCGGGGGCCTCGGTGGTCCCAAAACGGAGGATGTCCCGTCTTCCATGCGGCGTAGGCCTCGGTGGTCCCAAAGCGGAGGAGGCCCCCTCGCCCATGCGGCGGGAGCCTCGGCGGTCCCAAAGCGGAGAGAGCCCACGATGAGGCGGGGGCCTCGGTAGTCCCAAAGCGGGGAGAGCCCACGATGAGGCGGGGGCCTCGGTAGTCCCAAAGCGAAGGAGGGCCCCGCGTCCATGCGGCGTGGGCCTCCCTGGTCCCAAAACGGAGGAGACACCCGAGGCAGCGTCCTCCACGCTGGGACCACCGAGGCCACCACCGCATGGGCGCGCGGGCCACCTCCATTTTGGGACCACTGACGCTCGCACTGCATGGGCAAGGGGGCCTCCTCCGCTTTGAGACCACCGAGACCCCCGCTGCATGGGCGGCCCCTGCGACGGGGGCCTCGGTGTTCCCAAAGTGGGGGAGGCCCCCTCGCCCTTGCGGTGCGAGCATCGGTGGTCCCAAAATGGAGGAGGCCCCCTCGCCCATGCGGCCGGGGCCTCGGTGGTCCCAAAACGGAAGAGGCCGCCTCGCCGATGCTGCGCGGGCTTCGTTGGTTCCAAAACAGAGGAGGGCCCCGCACCCTTCCAGCGGGCGCCTCGGTGGTTCCAAAGCGGAGGCCCGCTCGCCCAAGTGGTGCACGCTTTGGTGGTACCAAAACGGAGGAGGCACCCTCAGCCATGCGGCGGGGGCCTCAGTGGTTAAAAAACGGAGAAGGCCCCCTCGCCCATGCGGCGTGGGCCTCGGTGGTCGCAAAATCGTGGAGGCCCCCTCGCCCATGCGGTGGGGTCCTCGGTGGTCCCAAAACGGAGGGGGCCCCCGCGCCCATGCGGCGGGGGCCTCGGTGGTCCCAAAACTGAGGACGCCCCGTCTCCTATGCGGTGGGGGTCCCGGTGGACCCAAAGCGGAGAGAGCCCCCTATGCGGCGGGGGCCTCGGTAGTCCCAAAGAGAAGGAGGCCCCCGCGTCTAGGCGGCGTGGGCCTCCCTGGTCCCGAGACGGAGGAGGCCCCCGCCCATGCGGCGGGGGTCTCAGTGGGTAAAAAACGGAGGAGGCCCCCTTAGCCATGGGGTGGGGGCCTCGGTGGTCCCAGAACAGCGGAGGCCCCCTCGCCCATGCGGCGGGGGCCTCGGTGGTCCAAAAACGGAGGACGCCCCGTCTCCCATGCGTTGGGGGACTCGGTGGCCCTCGCCCATGGGGCGCGCGCTTTGGTGGTCCCCAAGCGGACGAGACCCCCTCGCCCATGCGGCGCAGGCCTCGGTGGTCCCAAAGCGGCGGAGGCCCCCTCGCCCATTCGGCGGGGGCCTTGGTGGTCAGAAAAAGGTGCAGGCCCCCTTGCCCATGCGGCGGGGTCCTTGGTGGTCCCAAAACGGAGGGGGCCCCCGCGCCCATGTAGCGGGGGCCTCGGTGGGCCCAAAACGGAGGACGCCCCGTCTCCCATGCGGCGGGGTCCTCGGTGGACCCGAGGCGGACGAGGCCCCCTCGCCCATGCGGCGGAGGCCTCGCTGGTCCCAAAGCGGAGGAAGCCCCCTCGCCCATGCGGCGTGGGCCTCGGTGGTCGCAAAGGGTGGAGGCCCCCTCGTCCATGCGGTGGGGTCCTTGGTGGTCCCAAAACGGAGGACGCCCCGCGCCCATGCGGCGGGGGCCTCGGTGGTCCCAAAACGGAGGATGTCCCGTCTCCCATGCGGCGCAGGCCTCGGTGGTCCCAAAGCGGAGGCCCCCTCGTCCATGCGGCGTGGGCCTCGGTGGTCGCAAAACGGTGGAGGCCCCCTCGCCCATGCGGTGGGGTCCTCGGTGGTCCCAAAACAAAGGACGCCCCGCGCCCATGCGGCGAGGGACGCGGTGGTCCCAAAACGGGGGATGTTTCATCTCCCATGCGGCGCAGGCCTCGGTGGTCCCGAAGCGGAGGAGGCCCCCTCGCCCATGCGGCGGGGTCCTCGGTGGACCCAAAGCGGACGAGGCCCCCTCGCCCGTGGTGACGAGTTATGGCCAATGTAAAAACTAAAAAAGCCTTGACAATGGGCCGTTTTGGGATTAGCAATCGGGGGGAAATGGGTCAAAAATGCATTTTCCCAAACTGATCCTTGACCATTTAGGATGCTAAAACAAGTGGTTTTAGGTCGTTTCGACCTGGTGGTGACGCGTTTTGGCCGATGGAAATTCCCAAAATGCCTTGAAAATGTGGTGCCTCCCCAATCTTGGTTGAGGTCCCTTTGGGTGCGGGTCCCCGCCAATCCTGGCTGGCCCTGGTGTTTGCTTTCTCGGTGGTGGTGTGTCGCCAATCCTGGCGCAGGTCCCTGTGGGTGCGGGTCCCCGCGAGTCTTGGCTCGGGCCTGCTGTTTGCTCTCTCGGCGGCGGTCCCTCGCCATTCCTAGCTGACGTGTTTGTGGGTGCGGGTCCCCACCAACCCTGGATGGGGCCTAGTGCTCGCTCTCTCCGGTGTAGTTCCTCGCCATTCTTGGCTGAGGCACTGTGGAGATGTTGGTGTGTGCGTGTTGTGAGTGTGGGGGTTCGTGGGTGGGGTGCTTTGGCGTGTGGTTTTGGTGTCGCATCGTTGTCGTGTGCCCGCGTCCCTGCCCCTTTTACTTGTTGTACGTCTTGTGACGCGGGCGTGTGTGCATTGTGTGCGTGTGTGCGGCTGCGCGTGTATGTCAGGGTGTGTTTGTGTGTGTGTGTGTGTGTGTGTGTGTGTGTGTGTGTGTGTGTGTGTTGGCCTCCTATGGTACGGGTCCCCGCCAATCATGGCTACCTCGCCACTCCAAGTTGAAGTCCGTCTTGGTGCGGGCCATGTATCACCTGAAGGCGGATGGCATGGCACTTTTTAGGTTGTGGTTGTTTCCCACCCCCCCGCCCCCGGTTCGGGTGTGGCATTTGGCGGACCTTCGCGCTATATCAGCTTTGTGGGCCGGCACTGGGGAGGGCAACCCCCGTGCACACCCCCTTTTGAGGCCAGTGCAGATGCGGCATTCAGGCATTATGCCCCTTGGGCCGGATATGCTGACATCTTTCATGCTCAAGTACGGCTCATGTGGGCCTTTTGCTGGTTCAGCGCGGGCATGCACCACGTACGCGTGGGGCTCACGGACCATGACCATCACCCCACGCATAACCATAGTTTCCTCCGGTATACCAACCTCATGGACATCCGCGTGTGGGCGGTGTTGGAGCACCACCACGCGGAGGTGCACTAGCACCCTTTGATGGTTGCTAGCACTGCCGACCAGGCGAACGACGCGCAGTACCGCGACTGGTCTAACAGCCGTAGATCCGGTTGGCCTCCTCCTTTCGGCGGATCTGACGCCCTACCCCCCTTGGCCCAGAACATGCAGTGGGCCAAGGGTGAGCCATCCCATGGCATCTCCTTGATACGCATCCCGGGCGACGCTGCTTTCATGCACGCCGCCGCCTGGTACCCCGATCACGCGGCTCAGGCGGGTCTAATAGTGGCGCACGCGGAATCACGGTGGTGCTTGTCATACATCCTCCCCTTTGCCGTGCACGTGGATGGCTTGTACCTGGCGGAACTCTACATCGGCTGAGAGGTGCTGCGCACACGTCGGGTGCACCGTGTGGTGTGGGGAGTAAGAGGAACCCTCTGCTTCTTCCATGTCAGCAAGAGTGACATAGGCACAGTACAGTCCCTCAGCCTCGGGTCCTGAACGCTTTGTGACGGCGTCATTGAGGCTTGCAGAGGGCTACTCAGATTAGGGTTTGATGGCCACCAACGTCATTACTCCCACCGCGCCGGCACTTTCTTGGATGCGGTGTTGCACGACAATGAAAGGGGGACCAAGCGCCAGGCCAAGGCAGCCCGGTCCTAGGTGGCATGGGTCCACCGGCTCCGGAAGCCCTCAGTCTGTTATACCCATAACGGAGCCAAGGTACACAACTTGGACTGGCTGGTTTAGCCGCCACCCGTTGCTTGTTGTGTCCCCACACAGGAGTTCTAGAGAGCCCCGTCCACAAGTGCTTGGTAGTGTCACGTGTTGTAGCGGTATCCGATTTTGTTCGGTTGCGGGCCCTGGTCCGCAGTATGGCCCGATTGGACGGCCTGGAGCCCAAGACGGGGCCCCACTCGTGCCCCGCATTGTTGGACGGGCTTGGCCCTCCGCGATAGGTGACCGTTTGCCCTTGGAGACACCGTTACCGCTTGGCTGTGCACACTCAATTGCACATGCGGCTCGAGACCTTCCACGCATGCTAGCGGTGTGCGCTATCTGAATGGGGTGCCGTGGCCCGACAAAGTCCGGACACATTCGCCCTCACCATCGCGATGCCCGGCAACAGCGGTCTTCACCTGGGGTCAGGGGTCCGGGCCATCTATTTGGAGCCCTACAGCCACAGGGGTAGTGAAGAATTGAGGTACCTGCATGACCGAGGTCTGGCCGCGGGGGCCGACCACCCCGTGCTCGCCCTCATCATCCGATTTTCAGAGGGCAAGCGGGAGATGGCAATTGTACCCGCGGTCCCCGAGGTCCACTACCGGAATAGCAGGGGGCACGTAATGCAGCGCTAGGCCAGTTATAGCCAGCTCTTGGCCCGGAGCCGGCGTGCTATTGCTGGTTTTTGAACGTTGGCGGCTTTCCGCCATCATGCCTCCGGGACAGCAACTACCCCCCAATAGGGGTGGGATCCAGCGGGTATTGTGGTATGTGGACTAGCCGCTCCCCAAGACCCTGGGCCGTTGGACTTTGGAGTTCGGGGGGCGCAGGTTGTTGTCATCGATGGACCGGGCGGTCTTCCTCCCCGGTGTTTGGGCCGGCTCATCACTTATGGGCCGCCGCAACGCTACATGCTTAGGCGGCCCTAACCGAGCACCTATTTCGGACCCCACAAGACCCCGGATGTCAATTTTTCAAATCACAGCGTTTGGGGCTGTTTTGTACCACGCGTTGCACGCCAGAGCCCTCCCAATGTTGTCAACACTGCTGTTTCTATGTTCGATGGGCACTGGGTTTCTTGCCATTTTGCGTTACCTGGGCGGTAATCCCAATGTGTGTGGTGTCTTTGTGTACATCTGAGTAGTAATGGACTACACAGTCTTCGCATCAGGTATGCGGCCTTTGTAAAGCAGTTAAATGAAAAAACAATGAGCTTTGGCTCATTCTTTTCACCGAACCTGGAAAAACCCCCCTGTATATGAGTGTTTTGGGAAACGAATGAGCCAAAGCTCATTCTTTTGGCCAATTGCCTGTTTTCACACCCCATTTAGTGCCCAAGGGCGCTTGTGAGCTAGACAAGACGTGTCACATTGCCGTGGCTATTCGTGAAAGGCTTCCACCACCAAGTTGCAAGGCTGGAACCTGGATACTTTTCTTGTTGCGGTATGGACTATGGGGTGTGCGTTGGGCTATGGACATTCGCAAGGTATTTGTCTTCAACAATCTTGCGTTGTCAACCTCCACGTGCTTTCTTACGTGTAGATCAAGCCCATTTTTTGCCTGTCAGCTGCCCAAGTATGGCTTCATGGTGACATCATGAATGCAACGCTCTTCGTCAATTTCCTGGCCGGCCACGCGTACGGGGGCAGCCGGCCGAGGTTCTTCCCTTTGCATTGTCACTTCGTTAGAACAGAAATACCCGCCCTACACTAAAGATGTTTCTTAGGCGACTTGGGTTGCAGCGCAACGGCAAGCACACAACTAGGTGGTCTGGTGCAGCAGCTCAAGAGGCTTATGATTTGTACTGACTGATGTCGTTACGTTGTGGTCATGGTGATGACCTGTTTTGTCACGGCGGGGAAGATGCTCTCATTCGGAGCGTGCAACGCAAGTTGGCGCTCTCTGGTTTATGTGCCCCACGTGCACCTCCTTTTGCAACTAGGGAACGGGAATGTGTCGCTGCTTTGTGGGCCCGTATGAAAGGCGCTATATTTGTTTTATGTTTGATTACTTCTATCGTTGCCCGTTTCACCCCATCGCACATGAGTCATACACATCACTTACTAGTACGGCAGTTGTTGTAGCTGCTGTTAGCAAGACAATTGCGTTTTTGTGGCGGTTTCCATCCCTTCCCACAGTACAAGCTTCTACCACCCAGGTTTACAAGTTGTTGACCGACACTGAGTCCGTCTTTAGCGCACCACTGTCTGACGTTACACAAGACGAGATACCCCCCCAATACATCCCTTGTCCGTTGCATGTTCGGCGAACGGCACTGCACAACACCCGATTGCATCCTTTCATGCTTTCAAAAGTGCACTGAAAGACTCAGTCAGATTTTGCTTGGACTGTTATTAGCTGTGTCTAAGATGCAGGACCACAAATCCCATGTGCTCCCCATACTAATCGGCGAAACGATGGTAGTCGTAGTGTTTCATACCATGAGTACAATATGGGTCACTAGCTTTGTTGAACTCCCTCTGGTGTACAGTATATGGCACCCATTGAAGTACATTGTTGCTGTCACATACCACCTTTTCCCCTCATTGATGGTGGCGTTTAGCCGTGGTGTTCAAGCAGCAGATGTCCCCGTGCCGGCAATCCCGAGGCTGATCTTTATGGACCATATGTTCGCATGTTTGTTTGTTTTCGCTTTCAAATATAAGATCCGGATGCAGCGGAAGCTGGGGTTGCTACGTGGTTGGTGCCATCGCCCTATGTTGGCATCCTGGAATACCGTTCGGCTACAGGGTCAGGCACACGCTGTGCATGCCCTCCTCTTTGACTATGCACTGGTACTATTCCTCATCTGGTAGGTGGTCCTTGAGTGCAGCTGGTCTGCTTTTTGTGCAGAGGTTGCTCACAAGGCGCTACGATATTGTTTTCTAACTCTGACATATGTGGGGTATGAGTTGTGGTTCAATGTTCAATACCTGTGGACACCAGGAGCTACCCTGTTGGTATGCGACAAGTGGTATGACATCTTACCTGGGCGATGTCAAGTTGGAGAAAGTTGTGACGCATTGTTGGCAAGCCTTGTTGCTACCATGCGCGCCAATCCACAATGCAAGTCCTTGGACACAAAATGTGGTTTATTCCTTATTTCGAACACTGCCCATTTGACGAAATGAATTTGCATGATAGTCGCCTTCAGCGGGGTTTGCATAAAAGTGTCGATGGACATCTATGCAAGGTTGTGGGGCGTTTGTTTATTGATACAGCTATAGTGTCATCTAGGACCGCAAGAAGATGTTGACCGATAGTGCTCAATGGCCAATAGAGTCTGCCTACCCAGTGGCCCTCAATCGCCCCCTTCCTTGTACCGTGTCCACCAACATGCTAACGCGTACTTTGTATACTCCCACCGAACCAATGAAGGTGTGAGAAGATAGTGTAACTTATTTTAACACAGATTTTTCCAAATGCCCCCCCGATCGGGGACACTTGGGTGCTCGTGTGATAGAGGTATTTTGCAAATCTGTTCGTGATGAGGTACTACCCAAGGGTAAACGACCAGCTTTAGCTCGATAGCCAAACAGGCCACAAGAGCCGGTTGGTGGTGGGAATGGCCCCCTCCCGCCCTTCAAACTAAGGGCCATCAACTAAGTGTGTGCAAGAGTGCTTTGTGAAAATGCATATGATGCGAACAGATAAGTTGGGGATGATGTGTTGCCAGTTGATGCGCGTCTCGACGAACTGTCCATCTAGTCGTCGAATTTGACAGAGATTTGTAACTATGGTATGCTCGAGGAGGACCGTTCCATGGTTGGGCCGACAGTTGTCAACACTAAGCTCGGATAATTACTTATCCGCCCGGGAATGAGCCATGGCTCATTGTTTTTTTAAGGAACACTTTTGCTATACCCTTTTATTGTTGCTTCCCCTTTTCCTCATACTGTTTGGTATTGGATTTCTTGTGTTTGGCGCATTCCGGCTTACCATCATGAGTGGCAATTACGACGACACACCCCAACGTTGTTGTTAAGCCGGAGGAAACGGAAGATGATAAGGTGAGTTCTCTTACAGAGGCTCTCTTGGCAGGCAAGCAGTTATCCAAAAAGGCCAAGATGTCTCATCTGAACAAGGATGCATACCTTGAGCCACTGCGAGGAAAGATCCACATTTTGAAGCTCGGATGGGCCGGGGCAGCCAAGCTTGGATAGACACGCCAAATGGACAACAACAATGTTGTGGCACGGTTGGAGTCACCAGAGGCCTATACCCCGCGGCAGCAACTGAAGACATGCCCTCTGTTGTTTCCCGCCGAACAATGCTGTACACGTGTGCCATGGGGGGGTTTTAATAGTTGCCTTTTTGTCATTGGAATGAGCTTTGGCTCATTCTTTTTGCCTAGCCCTCATTTCATGATGTGCAGACAACAGGCCCTTCGTCATTGCAAAGCAGAATTTTACCCGGGATATGCGAATGTGGGCAACGGATAAATTGAAGATGAAATGGACACTACACTCATGGATGGCGACAATGAGTAGCGAAGTGGTGACAACGAAGTGTCCGATGCATATCCGGGAGATCATAGCAGGGGAGGACAGCCATTCAACACAACATTAGCGCAATTCACCCGTACCTAGTCGCTGGCGGGGTCAACTGGCAATAGAAGTGCACCATGTGAGTGTTTTGTCTGTTAATTGGTTCAGGTTTTTGTTTCATGCTGTGGAGGATCCAACGACCACTAGACAATCCCACTACTACGGACCTGCATGAGGCATTGTACATGGCAGTGCAGAAGATAGGCCTCATTGAAGTGAAAGTCACCATGGTATGTGCCCCCCCCCCCCCCCCCGAACAACAGAGCCCGGTTGTCTATGCAGCTCTTTGGCTTACACTCTGTGGCTTATGTGTCAAAAGGACAGTGTCTGGAGGACCTGGAAGCCGCTATATGAATTGGTCAACCATGATGCAATCAAATATCCGTAGCGCTGAGCTGCCACACCGAAAAGAAACAAGAAGGTATTTCCGGCCCCTGGATTTGACCGTTTCGCATTTAAATGAGCCATGGCTCATTCCTGGTTATTGCATTTCCCAGACTTGAAAACCATAGGCCTAAAGTGCACATTGGGATTGTACGCGGATCACGCAGAGGAGATTTGCATCTATCTCGGATCCAACAGTGCATCAACGGCAAGCCTGGCACAGCTCGTGAGAGGCCTGCAGCGTGGCAGGCAGCGGAAACCGGTTTTCTTGTATCCTGAGAACCCATTGCTGCATCCGAGCAGAATTATGTTCGCAACTCCCGTGGCAGCCTTGAAGACGTTCGTTGCAGTCATTATACCCCCCTCCCCCCGGTTGTGATACTAGGAACACCTAAGGAAATGGTGAAAGTGCGACGCTTGGTGGGACCAGTAGCGGTGAAATGTCATGTACGAAGATAGACAACGCAGCACGAGGACGACCACGCACCCTGGGAATCAATCAAGAAAGCGCCGATTGGGGAAGGAGCGCAATCTAGCTCCTTCCAGAGCATCCCGGCAAGGCGTGTGTTGTTGCCTCAGTTGGAGACCAGTGACTCCGTGGTACACACCATGCCTGTTGAAGGACAGAGTCTGCTTGTGGGGGATCGACCTAGGGACCACAAGTGATGTTCGTCCAAATGGTGAAGCGGGCACTACCGGGGGCCCTCACAAATCGTCGCGTTCAAATGGTGTGCTTCGCAATGCGTCAAAATGTTGTTTCTTTGCATATTTGGATCGTTTACAAAATTGATGAGCTTTGGTTCATTTCGGGGACCGAATCTGCCTGGTCAGTCCTTGAAAAGGCCTTTTGTGGTCCCGCAAATCTTTAGCGAATTACAACAAGACGAGGAGTTTTACGTGCACCCGCTGATTCACGGGCGACTTCACTCCTATCTGTATTGTGGGTCCCGCGGTTGAAAGGATTGCTTCTTAGGCAGAGCTGAGTGGATGTGAGTCATGTGTTGGTTGGAAGTGGCCGACGATCAACATGTATGACTCTGGCAGTACACATGCTTGCTATAAATGGCAAGAACTTCAAGGTGTTTTCGGGTCTCTAGAAAAACGGCCTTTGAAGATGTCTCATTACTTGAATGTTGATCAGGGTGCTCTGACGTCACCAGCGACCTCTTTTGCTAAAGTGTTTTGGTCTGCGCCTTCAGCAGCCTCACCGGCAGAACTCCGAAGTGACCTGGTGTGGATTGTAATTTACACTTGTTTGCCTGGTCTTCCATTTCACTGCACTTTGTAGCCGGAACTTGGCAGCGTTGGAGCGTTCTTCACGGGCCCTAAGGACTACATCGAACAAGTACAAGCTATATATCCTACTGGCGACCTTTATGTAGTCAAGTGGAAAGAGTGGTACAGCAGCTTGCTGAGTACTGTACCTGTGGCTGTGCACAAGCCCTAGGATGAGGACAACGATGATGGGAACCTATTTGCAGAGGGGGAGGAGGAGGAATCCACACCACCAAGGAAGGCCACACCCCGCAAAGTGAACCGTGAGGAGGACTCGGAGTCAGAAGTAGGGGAGGTAGGAAAGAATAAGAGGAGGAATCAGGGACGGCAACGGAAGGAGGCAAAGGACGACAGTGATAAGGTCAAGCCGAAGGTTGGTGTGGCCACCTTCCTTGGTCGTGAGAGGAATGCTGGCAAGAAGTGAGCTCAACTGTGTGTGAGTACATTGTCTAAGCCTATGTATTATATTCGGTTTCGCTAGAAGAATCAGCCAAAGCTCATTCTTTTTTCAGTTTACAGGTTTTGGCCTGCCGTATGCAGGATGCGAGAATGTATGCTTGATGTATGCGTCAGTTTGTATTGCTGCCCTGTGTGCCCCGCTGCTGTGTTCTTCCACCCACATGTTGTGCAGATGTGCTTCTTGGTAAATAGCACGGACAAACATGGGCCATGGTTTGTCGTGTGGTAGTTGGGAAAGAGGTTTGTGACAAATGGGCACTGAAAATCCTTGGAAAGGTTGAAAAACGTGCCATTATTCATATGCCTATTCCTGCACTGCCGCCCCCTGCTGAACCGTGCCCCAAAAATTGCATTTCTCCTGTTCTTTTAGGGGGTCTGGTTCATCCTCCCCCCTCCCGCAATACTGCGGCCCCTTCAAATTGCCACCCTTTTTTATGGTTTTACAAAACCAAGTGTTTATGACACTTGCTAGAAAATGGGGTGCTTGTTTAGGGCCGCCTAAGCCATATCGCTGTATGAGACTGAGGTGCCCCACGACCGCCGTCTAGTGCGCCGGCTTTGGGACATGTTGTTGGTTCCTTTACGCATCGCCGTTTTCCAACCCAGCATCTCGTACCAGCTCGCCTAGCCGCCAGCCCGCTAATATCGATTGCCCATGGAAGCCCAGGTACGCACCTAGAAAGGGCCCGTATTGGGATGTGTGTCTCTGTCCGCTCAGGGACATCTCGGCAAGAGGGCTATGTGGTTGGGGGGGTTGGGGGGGGAATTAGGCTACGGTCCAAGCTTTCCTGAGCGGCCGTCCAAACGCCGCCCAGTGGGTAGTACCTTGCGGGCCAAGGGCCCACACGCGTGAAATTGTGTCCCCTTCCCCGAGGGGGGTGTCGGAACGTGCAAACAGTGGAGCCCGCACTCCGCCTCTCCCCCCTATTTGTCCCCTAGGGTAGCAACAGCGCATCAGGCGCAGTGTGTGGGCGTTTGTGGGCAAGGGGGCAATGGAGAGGAGATCAAGAGGGGCACATGATGCTTAGCTGTATGCGCCGGGACAGAGACCCACATGTCGATGGAGGCCAGATCGGTGAGGGCCGGGAGGCACCATGGGGTTGTGTGACGGCCCCACCCTATTGGGGGACGGCATCTCCTCCTCCTCCTTGGTATAGGTGGATGCGTAGGTCTGTGGGATTTGTGTGTACCGATTGTTTCTTGTTTCCGTTTGTAACCCTGCTCAACCATGTTTGTGCATGCATGGTGCCTGTGCGCATGTCTTGGTGTGTTTGTGCTTATAAATGTGCATGTGCCTGTATAAGGTTGTGCATGTGTCTGTCTACAAGCCTTCCCCCATGGCCCTCAAGTGCGATTGACCACGCCGTGGTGTGGGGGCGAAACCAGGTCCAGTCTTGGGCTAACACGCAAATTGTGCTGCGGCTCGGTCGTGAAGTGGCACGGCTCACCCCCAACGGTGTACCGTCGAGCACCCGCAATGGGTTATGATGGTTCTCCACGCGGGGAGATGGCAGATTCCCTGGGTGTCGGGGACCAACCCTCGTGCTGCCTATGGCACGTTTCTGCTAGCAGGTTTAGCGGGGTTTGCATTGCCGCCAGGTTCGCTTTAGGCGCTCCGTAGCAATTATGCGGGGCATTCACCCAGCTCCTACCGAGTGCCGGAGAAACCCCATTCCCTATGAGAGGGTGGGGTTGGCTCGCGCTCATGGCAAAGAGTGGTGGTTTGGCGCAGCCTCCCGCCCAGCTTGGAGGGCACCCCGATAGCTACTTATTGGTAGGGTGGCCGGAGTACGTCTATCGTGGGCCGCAGCCGGTCCATCACCGGATTGGGGCGGAACGTGATAGCCCCTTGTTGGTATGGTGGCCGGGGTTGATCAATGGATGGGTGCTGGGGCCTCCTGACCTGCCTCAAGGGTGGTCTGATAGCCACTTGTTGGCATCATGGCCAGGCTTTGCTAGTGGGTGATGTCGGGCGCCCTCCGCGCCGCCCTAGGGGTAGAATCAAGGGAGGCACCGCCCCCTCGGTCGTAGGCGGCTCCCTCAATTGATGGCGCAATCGAGTCCTCTTCAATGGGGAGTACAGGAGTAGGTTCACCCCATTGTAGTGCTAGGGGAATCAGAGTCCTCCCAAGTGCGGTACTAGGGGCGGCCCCTGGAGGGGCGCACGGTGGTGTTCTTTCTGCGGCAAGCAGCGGCCTTGATCTCCCCACATGTGATAATTATCCACTTGGGGATGGCTGTGTAACTCCGTGGCCATATGAGCGGTGACTTGCTGGCTGCCTCTATTGCATGACCTTATTGCTACCCCTCAAGGCTTCCCTTCGCAATGCATGGAAAGCAACAGTGACAGTTGCAGTGTCAATACCTGTCATACTCATAGAGGCAGTGACAGCACTTGTCCCAATGATGGTGGCAATTTCCCTCGCTATACGACGGCAGCTATGTGCACCGCCTCTGCTTTACGCCCGCATCACTGGCCATCAAGGCCTTCCTTCCCCACGTCCTTGCGGCGAGAGTGCAAATCGCATTGTCAATGCCAATACCAGTCATAGTAGCACTGAGAGTGTCGGTCGCAATGATAGTGACTATGACCGACTCTTGATAACCACCCATGCATAGGCCGGCTCTGTTGTACACCCACATAGTTGGCCACCAAAGTTCCCTTCCTAACGCTTTGACAGCGACAATGACACTCACAATGTCCGTGCCCGTCGCAGTCACAATGACATACACTGGGACCGGCATAGTGACCATGACAATGACGGGCGCTAAACGACCGCATGTGCGCAAACGGGCTTCGCTGTACGCCTCCATCGCTAGCCATCATGGCCTCCGTACCCCATGCGTTGATAGAAGTGTTGGTAGTGGCGGTATCACTCCTAGTCACGCTCAAAGCGGCAGTGATTGAGAGAGTCACAATGACCGTGATAAAAAGGATGGTTGAAGACCGCTGTTGTGCATTTTTTGGCCGGCTTTGTTGTAAGCAACCATAACTGGCCATGAGCGCCTCCTTTCCCGGAGCACAGACAGCCACAAACACACATGTGGTGGTGTCAGCCCCACTCACAATGACAATGACAGAGATTGTCACCCGATGACCGCTCATGTGCCGGTTGGCTTTGGTTTATGCCCGCTCACAGTTCAGACGGCCGTGGGAGTAGTGTTGCATGGGAGTGGGGTGCGGGAGTAGGGGCAGCACCGAGGGCACTAATAGGTGTGTGGGGAGAGAAAGAGGCCAAGGGAGAGCACGTCGCAAGGGCCGGCGTGTAGCAACAACGTGGGAGGGGGCTAGGCATAATGCAGCAATGTGCTATGGCACATTCAGACAAAATGCTCGTAGAGTCACAAAGTGCTAGCACCAAATCATGCCGATATGCCATCAACACAACGGCACATAAACTCACAAGTACAGTGGTGCATAGTGCCCCCACGATAGCACAGCAAAGCTTAGCTACACACCATCAGACTGTGCCCATAGCTAAACGCAACAGTGTGCATGATGCAAATGGTGACAATGCGCTCAGGCAGAAAGGCGGCAGCCCCTTTCTTGACCCCAGGGCCGGGTTGTACTAGCTGTTTGTCCGGACAAGCGTGGCCCCCGGAGTGGCTGGCTTGGTCTGTGGAGCGGGCTGGGATGGGGGGTGCTGCTTTGGCCAAAAGGCTTGCAATTGCGCCATGGGCTCCAGTCCAATTGGCCGGCCCAATCCCCGCCTCTTGGGGACTGACTTCCACCACCAGCGGAAGGAGCCTCCACTGAGCCGCAAAAAGGGCCACCCCACATCCGCATTTGTCCCCAGTCTATGGGGGGGGGGGGGGTGTGCCACTACCCCCTAGCCAATGGGAGGTGGCGAGCTTGCACCACCATCAACCTACCCAAGCCGCCATATCTACAAGTGGATATGATGGTGATCCCGAGGTAGGGGAGGGGGCTACCCCACACCACTACTATGATGTTGTGTTGTGTTGTTTTTTTGTGTTGTCGGGTTTAGCAGGGTTGCTTCCTGCTTTCCTGTGGTGCCGAGCCATGCTGCTGTGCTGTGACATGTGCCACGGTGTTGCGATATGATGTGGTGATGTGCCGTTGTTGTTGCTTTGATATATTGTGCCGTTGTGTCATGCCCCCTCGCGCCTCCCCGCCTCGCGCTCCTTTGTTGCCTATCTCAATGGGTGTCTTTTAGTCAGGACCAGACATCTTGGGGGCTCACCGTGGCTGAGGCACCCAACTTGGGCATGGTACCCCACCCTCTCCATTGCCGTGGCAGCGTCTGGATGGTTCGCCGTCCACCATCTCCCCGCCATGTCATGTTGGGCCGTTGTGCCGTGCGCCGGTATGGGGCTCATGTGCTATGAAGCTGTGTAGTTCTTCATTGCTGCGCCGCGCTGATGTGGTAATGTGGTGTTGTGTTCTTGTGCAAGTGGTGTTTGAAACACCACATTGTTGATGACAACCATATGCATGCCCCTCGAATGTACCACTGGAACTTCCAAAACGGTCGGATAGATCCTTGGTACACGCTAGAAGACCCAATTTGATCTAGCCTAGACCACTCTGGCTAGATCGTTCTAGCCTAGATTAGATGAAAACTAGAAGGATATAATAGCCTGGGTAGAACACAAAAAACAAATTATCACACACACACACACACATGCACGCACACACATGCACACACACACTTTGACGCAGGCACGGGCATTGTGGGGGTGCCCTCCCTTCAAGCCCTAAGGCGGGGGGGGGCTTTGCTTTTGTCGCACATTTTTTAGGGGGGGGCTTGAGAACTACCTTGGGGGGGGGGGTTGGACTCAGGGGTCTGGGAGGGTGTGTTGTTCTTCGTTTCACAGGTGGTTTTTTCTTGGATTTTATGTTGGATGTTGATGATGAAATGCAATTTTGAAGTTGAATTTTGAAGTTGCAGGTATGCCATGCAATGCTGTGCAGTGTTGTGGTGTGTTGTGGTCTCATAAGGTATAAAGTGGTGTGGTGTGCTGTGTTGCAGTCTTTTGTTGTGTGTGATCTGCTGTGGTGTGCGGTACTGTGCAGTGGCGTGGTGTTTTGTGTTGTGCTCTAATGCGGTGCGCTGTGGTGTGTTGCAGTGTCATGTGGTGTGGTGTGGTGTCATGTGGTGTGGCTTCGTGTAATGTGGTGTGCCGAAGGCGCTGTTACCAAAGGGCAAAAGGCCGGGATGTCTACCCACGGGTAAAGGTAAACGGGCTGGGCTGTGTGTGTTGTGTGCGCGCCGTGCGTAAGTGTGTAGGCCTCGGCGGGGGAAGGGGGAGTCGGGGAGACCTGGTGAGTTCGCCTCTGGCGACCGCGCTTATTCCAGGAGCTCCCGCTGCACCCCTTCCCTTTCTGCTTGGTGGTGCAGGCGCAGCTCCTGCAACGCCCACGCCATCGTGCTGCCCGGGCCCAGGCGGGCCTTCAGCAGTGTGGCACGCGCCTTGGCGTGGGCGTACCAGATCCGTATGGACTCCTCCACGACGTGGCGGAGGAACTCCGTGCCCAGCGAGTGGGGCCCTGTACACTCCAGGTGGGCCAGCTGCATGGAGGGGGTCCGCAGGGCTGCCGCCCACTGCTCCAGCACAGTCGGTTCCCACAGCTAATGACGCACTGTAATGTGGTGTGGTGTGGTGTGGTGGCGTGTGATGACCTGCGGTCTGCTGTAGTGTGTGGTTGGCTATGGTGTGTTGTACTGTGTGGGGGGGTAGTGTGTTGTGGTCACATGATGTGGCCTGTGATGTGCTGTGTTTTCATGTGGTGTGGTTGGCCGGGTCGGTTGAATGGTGTGTTGGTTGCTTGGCAGGTTGGGCTATTTGGCAGCTTCGGTTATTTGTTGGGTGTTTAGCCGGTTGCGGCATGCTGTGTGGTGTCTGCACCCTGTGGTGTGTGCTGTGGCATTTTGTTGTATGCTCTGTGATGTCACATCGGTGAGTACACCTGTATTTGCTGCCATTCCAAGGGAGGGGGGGCGGTGGTAAGCATTAAATATTTTTGTTCTAGCGGCGTTCGCGGGAACCGTTCTAGCGGTGATCTAGCGACGCTCTAGCGGGCCGCTAGAGCGTCGCTAGAACGCCGCTAGAACAATTCCCGCGAACGCCGCTAGAAGAAAAATATTTAATGCTTACCAGCCCCCCCCCCTTGGAATGGCAGCAAATACAGAAGTACTCACCGATGTGACATCACAAAGCATACAACAGAATGCCACAGCACACACCACAGGGTGCAGACACCACACAGCATGCCGCAACCGGCTAAACACCCAACAAATAACCGAAGCTGCCAAATAACCCAACCTGCCAAGCAACCAACACACCATTCAACCAACCCCACCAACCACACCACATGAAAACACAGCACATCACAGGCCAGATCATGTCATCACAACACACTACCCCCTCACACAATACAACACACCACGCCACTGCACAGTACAGCACACCATAGCAGATCACACACCACAACAGACACCAACACAGCACACCACACCACTTTACACCTTACGAGACCACAGTATTGTCATGTGGTGTGGTCGGGTGTCACGTGGTGTGGTCTGCTGTCATGTGGTGTGGTGTGGTGTGGTGGGGTATCGTGCAATAGGGTTGCCTGTCTGGTTGGTTGAAGGGTGTGTTGGTTGCTTGGCGAGTGGGGTTGTTTGGCAGCTTGGGTTGTTTGTTGGGTGTTTGGCTGGGTGGGGCACACTGTGTGGTGTGTGCACCCTGTGGTGTGAGGTTCTGTATGCTGTTGTGTGCTCTGTAATGTCATGCCTGTGGGTACCATGCAATTACTGCCATTCCAGGGGAGGGGGGGGGGGCTGATAAGCAGTCACTATTTTTGTTCCAGCGGCTTTCGCGGGGACTGTTCTAGCGGTGATCTAGCGGCGCTCTAGCGGCCGCTAGAACGTCGCTAGATCACTGCTAGAACGCCTCCGTAGAACGCCGCTAGAACAAAAATAGTGACTGCTTATCAGCCCCCCCCCCTCCCCCGGAATTACAATTACATGGTACCCACAGACATGACATCACAGAGAACACAACAGCATATGGCACATAACGCCACAGGGTGCACAAACCACACAGCGTGCCCCACGCAGCCAAACACCCAACAAACAACCCAAGCTGCCAAACGACCCCACCTGCCAAGCAACCAACAGACCCTTCAACCAACCAGACAGGCAACCCTATCGCACGATACCCCACCACACCACACCACACCACATGACACCAGACCACACCACGTGACACCCGACCACACCACATGACAACACAGCACACCGCAGGGCACGTCATGTGACCACAACACACTACCCCCCCCCCCCCCGCACAGTACAGTACACCACAGCAGATCACACACTACAGGAGACCGCAGCACACCACATCACACCACACTACATGACACGACTTTACACCTTATGAGACCAAAACACATCACAACATTGCACAGCATTGCATGGCATACCTGCAATTTCAAAATTCAACTTCAAAATTGCATTTGATCATCAACATCCAACATAAAATCCAAGGGAAAACCACCTGTGAAACGAAGAACAGAACACCCTCCCAGACCCTTGAGTCCAACCCCCCCCAAGGTAGTTCTCAAGCCCCCCCCTAAAAAATGTGTGACAAAAGCAAAGCCCCCCCCCCCCACTAAGGGCTTGAAGGCAGGGCACCCCCACAGTGCCCGTGCCTATGTCAAAGTGTGTGTGTGTGCATGTGTGTGCGCGCGTGTGTGTGTGTGTGCGCACATATGACTAAACATGTACCAAATGTGATGGTTTCCATGTGTCTATGTGTCATGGAACCCCCCCCCTTCCCACATTGGTGTGTTTTACTTGCCAAATGTGTGTGCATGGTTTTGTTCTAGCGTCGTTCTAGCGAAGCGTTCTAGGAACGCTCTAGCGCCGTTCTACCGGGGCGGCGCTAGAGCGCCGCTAGAATGTTCCTAGAACGGTTTTTTGTACTTGATGGTTTTCATGTCAAAAATGTGTTTTTCTGAAAAACAACGTATGGACCCCCTAGTATGGTAATAGGGGTCCAATTTGCACCCCTATGCCCATGGGTCGGTGTACCCCCCTCTTTTTTTCGTTCTAGCCGCTCTAGCGCGTTCTAGGCTAGAACGAGATTGGGTATTCTGGCGTGTACCTAGGGGAAGGGCGTGTTGGCAACAGTTGCATGCATCGAGTACACGGCACCATTCTTTTGACATGCATGACACCTTTCAGCAACGTGCAATCAACCACCCCCTTTTAATAGGGATTAGACGAAATAATCATGCCAAAATTCAAATGAAAGAGGATCTTCCCCTCTCTATTCACGCATGGTCGCTTCGGCGCTTCACATAGTGCACTATATGTGGAATGCCTCCAAACCCGGGTTGTGAGCACACATTTCTTTGGCTTCCAAATATCCCTTTTGAAACGGCGATGTTTTGTGGAGAAGATACACGTGACTCACACCTACTTCTCGGAGCAAGGGTTTTTCCGGGGGTATCAAAAAGTTTTTTATTTGCCTTCCAAAGGTGTTGTTCCCACAACTTTTTTTTACACCTTAATTTCTTTGGCATTTTGATAGTCATTGCAAGCTTCACCTTTGCACGGCCGATATATCCCGCGACGTCTTCTAGGTCGTATGGTGTCGTGTCCTCCAAGCAAATCCAACAGTGCCGCTTCATCAACAACGCACATTTGTCCATGCAATCCACTAATACAACAAGTTTGTCCGGGCCTCGTCACAAAGTGCATGAGTTGGACTATGACAAAGGTGTAGAAGCACATGATGGCTCATGCAAGACACTATTACACTAATCTTCCGTTTGGTAGGGGTGGTAAACGATAAGCTTTTTGGTTCCAGGCACGAGTTTGGTTCTCTTGGGTCCACTCTCTGATGTTTGGTGGCTACCCACCAACCGCCATCGGTTACCCCCCAACCGCCATCCGTTACACACCGACAGCCATCGGTTACACACCAACCGCCATCGGTTACACACCGACCGCCATGAGTTACCCACCAGCCGCCATTGCTTACACACCAACCGCCATTGGTTACCGGCTAACCGCCATCGGTTACCCACCAACCGCCGTAGGTTACCCACGAGGTGCCATTCTAGGGCGTATTGGACGGTGCAAGTTTTTTTTTCATTACCGCACCCCGTGCACATCGGTGGGGGGGCCTCCTCCGCTTTGGGACCACTCAGGCCCCCGCCGCATTGCTGAGTGGTCCTCCACCGCGTTGGAACCACCGAGGCCCCCGCCGCGTGGGCGAGGGGGCCTCCTCTATCTTTAGACCAATGAGGCACGCGCCGTAGAGGCGAGGGGGCCTCCCCCACTTTGGGACCATGGAGGCCCCCGTCGCATGGGCGAGGCGGCGTCCTCCACCCTGGGACCACCGAGGCCCCCGGCGCATGGGCGAGGGGGCCTCCTCCACTTTGGGATGACCGTGGCCCCCGCGCCCCATGGGCGAGGGGGCCTCCGCCGCTTTGGGACCACCCAGGCCCCCCGCCGCATGGGCGAGGGGGCCATCTCCGTTTAGGGACCGTTCATGCCCCCGCCGCATGGGCGCGGGCGCCTCCTCCGCTTTGAGATCACCGATGGCCCCCGCCACATGGGCGCGGGGGCCTCCTCCGTTTTGGGACCACCGAGGCCCCCGTCGCATGGTTGAGGTGGCCTCTTTCATTTTGCGACCACCTAGGCCCCCACCGAGTGGGCCAGGGGGCCTCATCCACTTCGAGGCCACCAAGGCCCCCTCCACATGGGCGAGGGGGCCTCCCCCGCTTTGGGACTACCGAGTCCCTCGCCGCATGGGCGAGGGGCCTCCTCCGCTTTGGGTCCACTGGGACCCCCACCGCATGGGAGACAGGGACTGCCCCATTTTGCGACCAACGAGGCCCCCGCCGCATGGGCGCGGGGCCCCCTCCGTTTTGGGACCACCGACGACCCCGCCGCATGGGCGAGGGGGCCTCCACCGTTTTGCGACCACCAAGGCCTCCACAGCATGGGCGAGGGGGCCTGGTACGCTTCAAGTCCACCTTGGACCCCGCCGCATGGGCGAGGGGGCCCCCTGCGATTTGGGTCCACCGGAACCCCCACTGCATGGGCGACGGGGCGTCCTTCGTTTTGGGGCCACCGAGGCCCTTGCCGCATGGGTGCGGGGGCCCCCTCCGTTTTGAGACCACGGAGGCCCACACCGCATGGGCGAGGTGGCCTCCTGTGCTTTTGGAACATCGAGGCCTCCGCCGCATGGGCGAGGGGGCCCGGTCCGCTTTGGGTCCACCGAGGACCCCGCCGCATGGGCGAGGGGGCCTCCTCCGCTTTGGGACCACCGAGGCCTGCGCTGCATGGGCGGGGGGGCCTCGTCCGCTTGGGGACCACCAAAGCGCGCGCCGCATGGGCGAGGGCCACTCAGGCCCCCACCGCATGGGAGACGGGGCGTCCTCCGTTTTGGGACCACCGAGGCTCCCGCCGCATGGGCGAGGGGGCCTTTGCGGTTTTGGGACCACCGAGGCCCCCGGCCCATGGCTAAGGGGGCCTCCTCCGTGTTTCGACCACCGACGGCCCGACCGCATGGCTAAGGCGGCCTCCTCCCTCTGTTTTGGAACCACCGAAGCCCGCGCCGCGTGGGCAGGGCCCCCCCCGCATGGGCGAGGGGGCCTCCTCCGCTTTGGGACCGCCGAGACCACCGCCGCATGGGTGGGGGGTCTCCTCCGTTTCGGGACCAATGTGGCCCACGCCGCATGGACGCGGGGGCCTCCTTCGCTTTGGGACTACCGAGGCCCCGCCCGCATGGGCGAGGGGGCCTCCTCTGCTTTGGGTCCACAGGGACCTCCACCGCATGGGAGACGGGGCGTCCTCCGGTTTGGGACCACCGAGGCCCCCGCTGCATGGGCGAGGGGGCCTCCACCGTTTTCTGACCACCGAGGCCCACGCCGCATGGGCGAGGGGGCCTCCTCCGCTTTGGTACCACCGAGGCCTCCGCCGCATGGGCGAGGGGGCCTCGTCCGCTTTGGGTCCACCGAGGAACCCGCCGCATAGGCGAGGGGGCCTCCTCCGCTTTGGGACCACCGATGCCTGCGCCGCATGGGCGACGGGGCCTGGTCCGCCTGGGGACCACCAAAGCCCGCGCCCCATGGGCGGGGGCGACCGAGACCCCACCACATGGGAGACGGGGCGTCCTCCGTTTTTGGACCACCGAGGCCCCCGCCGCATGGGCGAGGGGGCCTCCACTGTTCTGGGACCACCGAGGCCCCCGCCGCATGGGTGAGGCAGCCTCCTCCTCTTTGGGACCACCGACACCCCCGCCGCATGGGCGGGAGGTCTCCTCCGTTTCGGGACGGGTGAGGCCCACACCGCCTGGACGCGGGGACCTCCTTCGCTTTGGGACTACCGAGGCCCCCGCCGCATCCGGGGGCCCTCTCCGCATTGGGACCACCGTTGACCCCGCCGCATGGGTGAGGGGGCCTGTTCCGCTTTGGGTCCATCGCCGCATGGGAGACGGCGCGTCCTCGGTTTTGGGACCAACGAGGTCCCCGTCGCATGGGCGCGGGGGGCCCCTCAGTTTTGGGACCACCGAGGACCCCGCCGCATCGGCGAGGGGGCCTCCACCGTTTGCTCACCACCGACGCCCACGCCGCATGGGCCAGAGGGCCTTCTCCGCTTTGGGACCACGGAGGCCTTCGCCGCATGGGCGAGGGGGCCCCGTCCGCTTTGGGTCCACCGAGGACCCTGCCTCATGGGCGAGGGGGCCTCCTGCACTTTGGGACCACCGAGACCTGCGGCGCATGGGCGAGGGGGCCTCGTCCGCTTGGGGACCACCAAAGCGCGCGCCGCATGGGCGAGGGCCACCGAGGCCGCCACCGCATGGGAGACGGGGCGTCCTCCGTTTTGGGACCACCGAGGCTCCCGCCGCATGGGAGAGGGGGCCTCCTCCGTTGTTTAACCACCGCGGCCCCGGCCGCATTGCTGAGGGGGCCTCCTCCGCTTTTGGACCACCAAAGCGCGCGCCACATGGGCGAGGGTGCGTCCTCCGTTTCGGGACCACGAAAGCGCACGCCACATGGGCAAGCGGGCCTCAGCTTTGGGACCACCGAGGCGCGCGCTGCAAGGGCGAGGGGTCCTCCTCTCCTTTGGAACCACCGAAGCCCGCGCAGCATGGGCGAGGGGGCCTCTTCCGTTTTGGGACCACTGAGGCCCCCACCGCATGGGCGAGGGGGCCTCCTCCGCTTTGGGACCAGCGAGACCCCCGCCGCATGGGCGGGGGTGTCGTCCGTTTCGGGACCAGGGTGGCCCACGCTGCATGGGCGCGGGGGCCTCCTTCGCTTTGGGACTACTGAGCCCCCCGCTGCATGGGGGGCCCTCTCCGCTTTGGGACCACCGAGCGCCCCCCCGCATGGGCGAGGGGGCCTCCTCCGCTTTGGGTCCACCGGGACCCCCACCGCATGGGAGACGGGGCGTCCTCCTTTTTGGGACCACCGAGGCCCCCGCTGCATGGGTGCGGGGCCCCCCTCCGCTTTGACACCACCGAGGACCCCACCGCATGGGCGAGGAGGCCTCCACCGTTTTGCGCCCACCGGCGGGCAACGCCGCATGGGCGAGGGGGCCTCCTCTGCTTTGGGACCACCGAGGCCTCTGCCGCATGGGCGAGGGGGCCTCCTCCGTTTTTTTACCACCGCGGCCTAGGCCGCATGGCTGAAGGGGCCTCCTCCGCTTTTGGACCACCAAAGCGCGCGCCACATGGGCGAGGGTGCCTCCTCCGTTTCGGGACCACCAAAGTGCGCGCCAAATGGGCCAGCGGGCCTCAGCCTTGGGACCACCGAGGCGCGCGCTCCAAGGGCGAGGGGTCCCGCTCTGTTTTGGAACCACTGGAGCCCGCGCAGCATGGGCGAGGGGGCCTCTTCCATTTTGGGACCACCGAGGCCCCCACCGCATGGGCGAGGGGGCCTCCTCCGCTTTGGGACCAGGGAAACCCCCGCCGGATGGGCGGGAGGTCTCCTCCGTTTCGGGACCAGGGTGGCCCACGCCGCATGGACGCGGGGGCCTCCTTCGCTTTGGGCGAACTGAGGCCCCCGCTACATCGGGGGCCCTCTCCGCTTTGGGACCACAGAGCCCCCCCCCGCATGGGCGAGGGGGCCTCCTCTGCTTTGGGTCCACCGAGACCCCCACCGCATGGGAGACAGGGGCGTCCTCCGTTTTGCGACCACTGAGGCCCCCGCTGCATGGGTGCGAGGCCCCCCTCCCTTTTGAGACCACCGAGGACCGCACCGCATGGGCGAGGAGGCCTCCACCGTTTTGCTACCACTGAGGCCCACGACGGATGGGCGAGGGGGCCTCCTCCGCTTTGGGACCACCGAGGCCTCCGCCGCATGGGCCAGATGGCCTCGTCGGCGTCGGGTCCACCGAGGACCGCGCCGCATGGGAGACGGGGTGTCCTCCGATTCGGGACCACCGAGACCCGCCGCATGGGCGCGGGGGCCCTCTCCGTTTTGGGACCACCGAGGCCCCCGCCGCATGGGCGAGGGGGCCTCCGGCGTTTTTTGACCACCGAGGCCAACGCCGCATGGGCGAGGGGGCCTCCCCCGCTTTGGGACCACCGAGGCCTCCGCCGCATGCGCGAGGGGGCCTCGCGCGCTTTGGGTCCACCAAGGACCCCGCCGCATGGGCGAGGGGGCGTCCTCCGCTTTGGGACCAACGAGGCCTGCGCCGCATGGGCGACGGGGGCTTGTCCGCTTGGGGACCACCAAAGCCCGCATCGCATGGGCGAGGGCGACCGAGGCCGCCACCGCATGGGAGACGGGGCGCCCTCCGTTTTTGGACCACCGAGGCCCCCGCCGCATGGGCGAGGGTGCCTCCGCTGTTTTGGGACCACCGGGGCACCCGCCCCATGGCTAAGGGGGCCTCCTCCGTTTTTTAACCACCGAGGCCCCCGCCGCATGGCTGAGGGGGCCTCCTCCGCTTTGCGACCATCCACACCCCCCCCCCGTATGGGCGGGGGGTCTCCTCCATTTCGGGACCAGGGAGGCCCACGCCGCATGGACACGGGGGCCTCCTTCGCTTTGGGACCACCGAGGCCCCCGCCCCATGGCTAAGGGGGCCGCCTCCGTTTTTTAACCACCGAGGCCCCCGCCGCATAGGCGAGGGTGCCTCCGCTGTTCTGGGACCACCGAGGCGTGCGCGCCATGGCTAAGGGGGCCTCCTCCGTTTTTTAACAGCCGAGGCCCCCGTTGCATGGCTGAGGGGCCTCCTCAGCTTTGGGACAATCGACACCCCCGCCGCATGGCCGGGGGGTCTCCTCCATTTCGGGACCAGGGAGGCCCACGCCGCATCGACGCGGGGGCCTCCTTCGCTTTGGGACTACCGAGGCCCCCGCCGCATCGGGGGCCCTCTCCGCTTTGAGATTACCGAGGCCCCGGCCGCGTGGGCGAGGTGGCCTCGTACACTTTGGGACCACTGAGGACCCCACCGCATGGGCGAGGGTGCCTCCTCCGCTTTGGGTCCACCGGGACCCCCGCCGCATGGGAGACAGGGCGTCCTCCGCTTTGGGACCACCGAGGACCCCGCCGCATGGGCGCGGCGGCCCCCTCCGTTTTGGGACCACCGAGGCTCACGCCGCGTGGGCGAGGGGGCCTCCTCCGCTTTGGAACAACCGAGGCCTCCGCCCCATGGGCGAGGGGGCCTCGTCCGCTCTGGGTCCACCGAGGACCCCGCCGCATGGGCGAGGGGGCCTGGTCCGCTTGGGGACCACCAAAGCCCGCGCCCCATGGGCGACGGTCACCGAGGCCCCCACCGCATGGGTGACGGGGCGTTCTCCGTTTTGGGACCACCGAGGCCCCCGCCGCATGGGCGAGGATGCCTCCGCTATTCTGGGACCACCGAGGCACCCGCCCCATGGCTAAGGGGGCCTCCTCCGTTTTTTAACCACCGAGGCCCCCGCCGCATAGCTGAGGGGGCCTCCTCCGCTTTGGGACCACCGAGACCCCCGCCGCACGGTTCAAGGGGTCTCCTCCATTTCGGGACCGGGGTGGCCCACGCCGCATGGACGCGGGGGCCTCCTTCGCTTTGGGACTACCAAGGCCCCCGCCGCATCGGGGGCCCTGTCCGCTTTGGGACCAGCGCCGCCCCGGCCGCATGGGCGAGGGGGCCTCGTACGCATGGGGACCACCGAGGACCCCGCCGCATGGGCGAGGGGGCCTCTTCCGCTTTGCATCCACCGGGACCCCCGCCGCATGGGAGACGGGGCGTCCTCCATTTTGGGACCACCGAGGCCCCCGCCGCATGGGCGCGGTGGCCCCCTCAGTTTTGGGACCACCGAGGACCCCGCCGCATGAGCGAGGGGGCCTCCTCCGTTTCGGGACCACCGAGGCCTCCGCCGCATGGGCGAGGGGACCTCCTCCGCTTTGGGTCCACCGAGGACCCCGCCACATGAGCGAGGGGGCCTCCTCCGCTTTGGGACCACCGAGGCCTGCGCCGCATGGGCGACGGGGCCTAGTCCGCTTGGGGACCACCAAAGCGCGCACCCCATGGGCGAGGGCCACCGAGGCCCCCACCGCATGGGAGACGGGGCGCCCTCCGTTTTGAGACCACCGAGGCTCCCGCCGCATGGGCGAGGGGGCCTCCTCCGTTGTTTAACCACCGCGGCCCCGGCCGCATTACTGAGGGGGCCTCCTCCGCTTTTGGACCACCAAAGCGCGCGCCACATGGGCGAGGGTGCCTCCTCCATTTCGGGACCATGAAAGGGCCTCAGCTTTGGGACAACCGAGGCGCGCGCTGCAAGGGCGAGGGGTCCTCCTCTCCTTTGGAACCAGCAAAGCCCGCGCAGCATGGGCGAGGGGGCCTCTTCCGTTTTGGGACCACCGAGGCCCCCGCCGCATGGGCGAGGGGGCCTCCTCCGCTTTGGGACCAGCGTCACCCCCGCCGCATGGGCGGGGGGTCTCCTCCGTTTCGGGACTAGGGTGGCCCACGCCGCATGCACGTGGGGGCTTCCTTCTGGGACTACTCAGGCCCCCGCTGCATGGGGGGCCCTCTCCGCTTTGAGATCACCGAGGCCCCCCCCGCATTGGCGAGGGGGCCTCCTCCGCTTTGAGTCCATCGGGACCCCCACCGCATGAGAGACGGGGCGTCCTCCGTTTTGGGACCACCCACGCCCCCGCTGCATGGGTGCGGGGCCCCCCTCCGTTTTGAGACCACCGAGGACCCCACCGCATGGGCGAGGGGGCCTCCGCCCTTTTGGGACCACCAAGGCCCCCGCCGCATGGGCGAGGGGGCCTCCACCGTTTTCTCACCACCGACACCCGTGCCGCATGGACGCGGGGGCCTCCTTGGCCTTGGGACTACGGAGGCCCCCGCTGCATGGGGGGCCCTCTCCGCTTTGAGATCACCGAGGCCCCCCCCGCATGGGCGAGGGGGCCTCCTCCGCTTTGGGTCCACCGAGGAGCCTGCCGCATGGGAGACGGGGCGTCCTCCGTTTGGGGACCACCGAGGCACCCGCTGCATGGGTGTGGGGCCCCCCTCCGTTTTGAGACCACCGAGGACCCCACCGCATGGGCGAGGAAGCCTCCGCCGTTTTGCGACCACCGAGGCCTCCGCCGCATGGGCGAGGGAGCCTCCTCCGCCTCGGGTCCACCAAGGACCCCGCCGCATGGGAGACGGGGCGTCCTCCCTTTTGGGACCACCGAGGCCCCCGCCGCATGGGCGCGGGGGCCCCCACCGTTTTGGGACCACCGAGGACCCCGCCGCATGGGCAAGGGGGCCTCCACCGTTTGGTCACCACCGACACCCACGCCGCATGGGCGAGGGGACCTCCTCCGCTTTGGGACCACTAAGGCCTCCACCGCATGGGCGAGGGGGCCTCCTCCGCTTTGGAACCACCGAGGCTTGCGCCGCATGGGCGAGGGGGTTTGGTCCGCATGGGGACCGCCAAAGCGCGTGCCCCATGGGCGAGGGCCACCGAGGCCCCCACCGCATAGGAGACGGGGCGTTCTCCGTTTTTGGACCACCGAGGCCCCCGCTGCATGGGCGAGGGTGCCTCTAGTGTTCTGGCACCATCGAGGCGCCCGCCCCATGGCTAAGGGAGCCTCCTCCGTTTTTTAACCACCGAGGGCCCCGTTGCATGGCTGAGGGGGCCTCCTCCGCTTTGGGACCATCGACACCCCCGCCGCATGGCCGGGGGGTCTCCTCCATTTCGGGACCAGGGAGGCCCACGCCGCATCGACGCGGGGGCCTCCTTCGCTTCGGGACTACCGAGGCCCCCGCCGCATCGGGGGCCCTCTCCGCTTTGAGATAACCGAGGCCCCGGCCGCGTGGGCGAGGGGGCCTCGTACACTTTGGGACCACTGAGGACCCCACCGTGCTTTGGGTCCACCGGGACCCCCGCCGCATGGGAGACAGGGCGTCCTCCGCTTTGGGACCACCGAGGATCCCGCCACATGGGCGCGGCGGCCCCCTCCGTTTTGGGACCACCGAGGCTCACGCAGCGTGGGCGAGGGGGCCTCCTCCGCTTTGGAACAACCGAGGCCTCCGCCGCATGGGCGAGGAGGCCTCGTCCGCTCTGGGTCCACCGAGGACCCCGCCGCATGGGCAAGGGGGCCTGGTCCGCTTGGGGACCACCAAAGCCCGCGCCCCATGGGCGAGGGTCTCCGAGGCCCCCACCGCATGGGAGACGGGGCGTTCTCCGTTTTGGGACCACCGAGGCCCCCGCCGCATGGGCGAGGATGCCTCCACTATTCTGGGACCACCGAGGCCCCCGCCCCATGGCTAAGGGGGCCTCCTCCGTTTTTTAACCACCGAGGCCCCCGCCGCATAGCTGAGGGGGCCTCCTCCGCTTTGGGACCACCGAGACCCCCGCCGCATGGTTCAAGGGGTCTCCTCCATTTCGGGACCGGGGTGGCCCACGCCGCATGGACGCGGGGGCCTCCTTCGCTTTGGGACTACCAAGGCCCCCGCCGCATCGGGGGCCCTGTCCGCTTTGGGACCAGCGCCGCCCCGGCCGCATGGGCGATGGGGCCTCGTACGCATGGGGACCACCGAGGACCCCGCCGCATGGGCGAGGGGGCCTCTTCAGCTTTGGGTCCACCGGGACCCCCGCCGCATGGGAGACGGGGCGTCCTCCATTTTGGGACCACCGAGGCCCCCGCCGCATGGGCGCGGTGGCCCCCTCAGTTTTGGGACCACCGAGGACCCCGCCGCATGGGCGAGGGGGCCTCCTCCGCTTCGGGACCACCGAGGCCTCCGCCGCATGGGCGAGGGGGGCCCGTCAGCTTTGGGTCCACCGAGGACCCCGCCGCATGAGCGAGGGGGCCTCCTCCGCTTTGGGACCACCGAGGCCTGCGCCGCATGGGCGACGGGGCCTAGTCCGCTTGGGGACCACCAAAGCGCGCACCCCATGGGCGAGGGCCACCGAGGCCCCCACCGCATGGGAGACGGGGCGCCCCCCGTTTTGAGACCACCGAGGCTCCCGCCGCATGGGCGAGGGGGCCTCCTCCGTTGTTTAACCACCGCGGCCCCGGCCGCATTGCTGAGGGGGCCTCCTCCGCTTTTGGACCACCAAAGCGCGCGCCACATGGGCGAGGGTGCCTCCTCCGTTTCGGGACCATGAAAGGGCCTCAGCTTTGGGACAACCGAGGCGCGCGCTGCAAGGACGAGGGGTCCTCCTCTCCTTTGGAACCAGCAAAGCCCGCGCAGCATGGGCGAGGGGGCCTCTTCCGTTTTGGGACCACCGAGGCCCCCGCCGCATGGGCGAGGGGGCCTCCTCCGCTTTGGGACCAGCGAGACCCCCGCCGCATGGGCGGGGGGTCTCCTCCGTTTCGGGACTAGGGTGGCCCACGCCGCATGCACGCGGGGGCCTCCTTCTGGGACTACTCAGGCCCCCGCTGCATGGGGGGCCCTCTCCGCTTTGAGATCACCGAGGCCCCCCCCGCATTGGCGAGGGGGCCTCCTCCGCTTTGGGTCCATCGGGACCCCCACCGCATGAGAGACGGGGCGTCCTCCGTTTTGGGACCACCCAGGCCCCCGCTGCATGGGTGCGGGCCCCCCCTCCGTTTTGAGACCACCGAGGACCCCACCGCATGGGCGAGGGGGCCTCCGCCCTTTTGGGACCACCAAGGCCCCCGCCGCATGAGCAGGGGGCCTCCACCGTTTTCTCACCACCGACACCCATGCCGCATGGACGCGGAGGCCTCCTTGGCTTTGGGACTACGGAGGCCCCCGCTGCATGGGGGGCCCTCTCCGCTTTGAGATCACCGAGGCCCCCCCAGCTATGTGTATAAAGTCTGATGTCTGATGTCTGATAAGGGCAGTTGTGTGTGCGGTCTGTCCAAGAAGATGTCTGATATTCTTATCTACTGGAGGTGGGTCTAGGGGTCTAATGCCCAGAGGAAATTGGGAGAAACTATGCCTAAATCTAAATCAACCCCCCCCCCCCCCAATGAAAAAAACAAAAAGGGAGGACACAATTGAAAAATCATTGGGGAACCACCTTGGACAATCAGAAACATGGCAATACAAAAGTAAAAAAGACTTTGAACACCAAAATGGGAAAATGGGGAAAATGTGTGAGCAAGGAGAGTGGCAAACAAAAAGGTGCCCATAGGCCCCCATAGGCCCCCATGGGCCCCCAAAGGTGCCCATAGGTCCCCAAAGGTGCCAATAGGTCCCCATAGGGCCCCATAGGCCCCCATAGGCCCCCAAAGGTGCCCATGGATGCCAATGAGTCCAAATCGGCCCCCATAGGTCCCCATAAGTCCCCAAAGGTGCCCATAGGTCCCCAAAGGTCCCCACACGCCCCCATAGGCCTCCACAAGCCCCCATAGGTCCCCATAGGTCCCCATAGGCCCCCATAGGCCCCAATAGACCCCCATAGACCCCCAAAGGTGCCCATAGGCCCCCATAGGCCCCAATAGGTCCCCATAGACCCCCAAAGGTCCCCATAGGCCCCCATAGGCCCCCATAGGCCCCCATAGGCCCCCATAGGTCCCCCTAGATGCCGATGAGTCCCCATCGGCCCCCATCCCCATAGGTGCCCATAGGTCCCCAAAGGTGCCCAAAGGTCCCCATAGGTCCCCAAAGGTCCCCGTAGGTCCCCAAAGGTCCCCGTAGACCCCCATGGGCCCCCATAGGTCCCCATAGACCCCCATAGGTCCCGATAGGTCCCCATAGACCCCCATAGGTCCCCAAAGGTGCCCAAAGGTCCCCATAGGTCCCCAAAGGTCCCCATAGACCCCCAAAGGTGCCCAAAGATGCCCATAGGTCCCCAAAGGTGCCAATGGCCCCCATAGGCTCTCATAGGCTCCCATAGGCGCCCACAGGCCCCCAAAGGTCCCCATAGGCCCCCATAGGTCCCCACTGGTGCCAATAGGCCCCCATCGGTCCCCATAGACCCCCATAGGCCCCAATAGGCCCCCATAGGCCCCCAAAAGGTGCCCATAGGCCCCCATAGGCCCCAATAGGTCCCCATAGACCCCCCAAGGGTCCCCATAGGCCCCCATAGGCCCCCATAGGCACCCACAAGCCCCCATAGGTCCCCCTAGATGCCGATGAGTCCCCATCATCCCCCATCCCCATAGGTGCCCATAGGTCCCCAAAGGTGCCCATAGGTCCCCAAAGGTGCCCAAAGGTCCCCATAGGTCCCCAAAGGTCCCCGTAGAACCCCATGGGCCCCCATAGGCCCCCATAGGTCCCCATAGGCCCCCATAGAACCCCATAGGTCCCCATAGACCCCCATAGGTCCCCAAAGGTCCCCAAAGGTCCCCATAGGCCCCCATAGGTCCCCAAAGGCCCCCATAAGGTCCCCATAGAGCCCCATAGGCCCCCATAGGCCCCCATAGGCCCCCAAAGGTCCCCATAGGTCCCCATAGGTCCCCATAGGTCCCAATGGCCCCCATAGGCCCCCAAAGGTCCCCACAAGCCCCCATAGGTCCCCATAGGTCCCCATAGGTCCCCATTGGTCCGCATAGACCCCCATAGGCCGCCATAGGCCCGCATAGGTCCCCACAAGCCCCCACAGGTCCCCATAGGTCCCCATATGCCCCCATACGTCCCCATAGGCCCCCATAGGCCCCCATAGGCCCCCAAAGGTCCCCATAGGCCCCCATAGGCCCCCAAAGGTCCCCATAGGCCCCCAAGGGTCCCTATAGGCCCCCAAAGGTCCCCATAGGCCCCCATAGGTCCCCAAAGGTCCCCATAGGCCCCCATAGGCCCCCATCGGCGCCCATAGGCCCCCAAAGGTCCCCATAGGCCCCCAAAGGTCCCCATAGGCCCCTATAGGTCCCCATAGGCCGCCATAGGCCCCCATAGGTCCCCATAGGTCCCCATAGGCCCCCAAAGGTCCCCATAGGCCCCCAAAGGCCCCCAAAGGTCCCAATAGGCCCCCAAAGGTCCCCATAGGCCCCCAAAGGTCCCCATAGCCCCCTATAGGTCCCCATAGGCCGCCATAGGCCCCCATAGGTCCCCAAAGAGCCCCATAGGCCCCCATAGGCCCCCATAGGCCCCCATAGGCCCCCATAGGCCCCCAAAGGTCCCCATAGGCCCCCAAAGGTCCCCATAGGCCCCTATAGATCCCCATAGGCCCCCATAGGTCCCCATAGGCGCCCCTTGGCCCCCATAGGTCCCCAAAGGTGCCAATAGGCCCCCATAGTTCCCCATAGACCCCCATAGGCCACCATAGGCCGCCATAGGCCCCCATAGGCCCCCATAGGTGCCCATAGACCCCCATAGGCCCCCATAGGCCCTCATTGGTCCCCATAGGCCCCCATAGGCCCCCATAGGCCCCCATAGGTCCCCACGTGCCCCCATAGGCCCCCAAAGGTCCCCATAGGCCCCCAAAAGTCCCCATAGGCCCCTATAGGTCCCCATAGGCCGCCATAGGCCCCCATAGGTCCCCATAGGTTCCCATAGACCCCCAAAGGTCCCCATAGGCCCCCATTGGTCCCCATAGGCCCCCATTGGTCCCCATAGGTCCCCATAGGTCCCCACGTGCCCCCATAGGCCCCCAAAGGTCCCCATAGGCCCCCAAAAGTCCCCATAGGCCCCTATAGGTCCCCATAGGCCGCCATAGGCCCCCATGAGTCCCCATAGAGCCCCATAGGCCCCCATAGGCCCCCATAGGCCCCCATAGGCCCCCAAAGGTCCCCATAGGCCCCCAAAAGTCCCCATAGGCCCCTATAGGTCCCCATAGGCCGCCATAGGCCCCCATAGGTCCCCATAGAGCCCCATAGGCCCCCATAGGCCCCCATAGGCCCCCATAGGCCCCCCTTGGCCCCCATAGGCCACCGTAGGCCGCCATAGGCCCCCATAGGCCCCCATAGGTCCCCAAAGACCCCCATAGGCCCCCATGGGCCCCATAGGTCCCCATAGGCCCCCATAGGTCCCCACGTGCCCCCATAGGCCCCCATAGGCCTCCAAAGGTCCCCACAGGCCCCCATAGAGCCCCATAGGCCCCCATAGGCCCCCATAGGCCCCCAAAGGTCCCCATAGGCCCCCAAAGGTCCCCATAGGCCCCTATAGGTCCCCATAGGCCCCCATAGGCCCCCATAGGCCCCATTTGGCCCCCATAGGTCCCCATAGGTCCCCAAAGGTGCCAATGGGCCCCCATAGGTCCCCATAGACCCCCACAGGCCACCATAGGTCCCCATAGACCCCCATAGGCCCCTATAGGTCCCCATAGGCCCCAATGGGTCCCCATAGGCCCCCATAGGTCCCCAAAGGTCACCAAAGGTCCCCATAGGTCCCCATAGGCCCCAATAGGCCCCCATAAGTCCCCAAAGAGCCCCATAGGCCCCCATAGGGCCCCATAGGCCCCCATAGGCCCCCAAAGGTCCCCATAGGCCCCGGATGGGGTTCCGTCAAACATTTGGGGGCTGTACACCCCAAAAATATTTGACAGATGGCGTTGCGTCAAATATTTGGGGGGTCTACGACCCCAAAATATTTGACGGATGGGGTTCCGTCAAATATTTGGGGGCTGTAGACCCCCAAAATATTTGACGGATGGGGTTCCGTCAAATGTTTGAGCGCTGTACATCCCCAAAATATTTCACGGATGTGGTTCCGTGAAAAATTTTGGGGGTGTACAGCCCCCAAAGATTTGACGGATGGGGTTCCGTCAAATATTTGGGGGGTCTACACCTCCAAAATATTTCACAGATGGGGTTCCGTGGAATATTTGGGGGTTCTACAGCCCCCAAATATTTGACGGATGGGGTTCCGTCAAATATTTGGGGGCTGTACACCCCCAAAATATTCGACGGATGAGGTCTGGTCAAATATTTGGGGGCTGTACACACCCAGAATATATCACGGAACCACATCTGTGAAATATTTTGGGGGTGTAGACCCCCAAAATATTCCACGGATGGGGTTCTGTCAAATATTTGGGGGCTGTACATCCCCAAAATATTTGACGGATGGGGTTCCGTCAAATACTTGGGGGCTGTAGACCCCCAAAATATTTGACGGATGGGGTTCCGTCAAATATTTGGCGGCTGGAGACCCCCACAATATTTCACGGATGGGGTTCCGTCAAATATTTGGGGGGTCTACAGCCCCCAAATATTTCACGGAAGGGGTTCCGTCAAATATTTGGGGGGTCTACAGCCCCCAAATATTTCACGGAACCACATCCGTGAAATATTTCGGGGGTGTAGACCCCCAAAATATTTGACAGATGGGGTTCCGTCAAATATTTGGGGGCTGTACACCCCAAAAATATTTGACGGATGGGGTTCCGTCAAATATTTGGGGGCTGTAGACCCCCAAAATATTTGACGGAACCACATCCGTGAAATATTTTGGGGGTATAGACCCCCAAAATATTTCACGGAAGGGGTTCCGTCAAATATTTGGGGGCTGTACACCCCCGTCAAATATTTGGGGGCTGTACACCCCCAAAATATTTGACGGATGGGGTTCTGTCAAACATTTGGGGGGTCTACAGCCCCCAAATATTTCACGGAAGGGGTTGCGTCAAATATTTGGGGGGTGTACAGCCCCCAAATATTTGACGGATGGGGTTCCGTCAAATATTTGGGGAGTGTACACCCCAAAAATATTTGACGGATGGGGTTCCGTCAAATATTTTGGGGCTGAAGCCCCCAAAAATATTTGACGGAACCCCATCCGTGAAATATTTTGGGGGTCTACACCCCCAAAATATTTCACGGATGTGGTTCCGTGAAATATTTTGGGGGTCTACAGCCCCAAAAAATTTGACGGATGGGGTTCCGTCAAATATTTGGGGGCTGTACACCGCCAAAATATTTGACGGATGGGGTTCTGTCAAATATTTGGGGGCTGTACACCCCAAAAATATTTGACAGATGGCGTTGCGTCAAATATTTGGGGGGTCTACACCCCCAAAATATTTGACGGATGGGGTTCCGTCAAATATTTGGGGGCTGTAGACCCCCAAAATATTTGACGGATGGGGTTCCGTCAAATGTTTGAGCGCTGTACATCCCCAAAATATTTCACGGATGTGGTTCCGTGAAAAATTTTGGGGGTGTACAGCCCCCAAAGATTTGACGGATGGGGTTCCGTCAAATATTTGGGGGGTCTACACCTCCAAAATATTTCACAGATGGGGTTCCGTCGAATATTTGGGGGCTGTACACCCCGAAAATAGTTGACGGATGGGGTTCCGTCAAATATTTGGGGGCTGTACACCCCCAAAATATTTCACGGAACCACATCCGTAAAATGTTTTGGGGGTGTAGACCCCCCAAATATTTCACGGATGGGGTTCCGTGAAATATTTGGGGGTTCTACAGCCCCCAAATATTTGACGGATGGGGTTCCGTCAAATATTTGGGGGCTGTACACCCCCAAAATATTCGACGGATGAGGTCTGGTCAAATATTTGGGGGCTGTACACACCCAGAATATATCACGGAACCACATCTGTGAAATATTTTGGGGGTGTAGACCCCCAAAATATTCCACGGATGGGGTTCCGTCAAATATTTGGCGGCTGGAGACCCCCACAATATTTCACGGATGGGGTTCCGTCAAATATTTGGGGGGTCTACAGCCCCCAAATATTTCACGGAAGGGGTTCCGTCAAATATTTGGGGGGTCTACAGCCCCCAAATATTTCACGGAACCACATCCGTGAAATATTTCGGGGGTGTAGACCCCCAAAATATTTGACAGATGGGGTTCCGTCAAATATTTGGGGGCTGTACACCCCAAAAATATTTGACGGATGGGGTTCCGTCAAATATTTGGGGGCTGTAGACCCCCTAAATATTTGACGGAACCACATCCGTGAAATATTTTGGGGGTATAGACCCCCAAAATATTTCACGGATGGGGTTCCGTCAAATATTTGGGGGCTGTACACCCCCGTCAAATATTTGGGGGCTGTACACCCCCGAAATATTTGACGGATGGGGTTTTGTCAAACATTTGGGGGGTCTACAGCCCCCAAATATTTCACGGAAGGGGTTCCGTCAAATATTTGGGGGGTGTACAGCCCCCAAATATTTGACGGATGGGGTTCCGTCAAATATTTGGGGAGTGTACACCCCAAAAATATTTGACGGATGGGGTTCCGTCAAATATTTTGGGGCTGAAGCCCCCAAAAATATTTGACGGAACCCCATCCGTGAAATATTTTGGGGGTCTACGCCCCCAAAATATTTCACGGATGTGGTTCCGCGAAATATTTTGGGGGTCTACAGCCCCAAAAAATTTGACGGATGGGGTTCCGTCAAATATTTGGGGGCTGTACACCGCCAAAATATTTGACGGATGGGGTTCTGTCAGATATTTGGGGGCTGTACACCCCCAAAATATTTGACGGATGGGGTTCCGTCAAATATTTGGGGGGTCTACAGCCCCCAAATATTTCACGGAAGGGGTTCCGTCAAATATTTGGGGGGTCTACAGCCCCCAAATATTTCACGGAACCACATCCGTGAAATGTTTTGGGGGTGTAGACCCCCAAAATATTCCACGGATGGGGTTCCGTCAAATATTTGGGGGGTCTACAGCCCCCAAATATTTGACGGATGGGGTTCCGTCAAATATTTGAGGGCTGTACACCCCGTAAATTTTTGACGGATGGGGTTCCGTCAAATATTTGGGGAGTGTACACCCCTAAAATATTTCACGGAACCACATCCGTGAAATATTTTGGGGGTGTAGACCCCCAAAATATTTCACGGATGGGGTTCCGTCAAATATTTGGGGGCTGCACACCCCAAAAATATTTGACGGCTGGGGTTCCGTCAAATATTTGGGGGGTCTACAGCCCCCAAATATTTGACGGATGGGGTTCCGTCAAATATTTGGGGGCTGTACACCCCAAAATTTTTCACGGATGGGGTTCCGTCAAATATTTGGGGGCTGTACACCCCCCAAATATTTCACGGAACCACATCCGTGAAATATTTTGGGGGTGTAGACCCCCAAAATATCCCACAGATGGGGTTCCGTCAAATATTTGGGGGCTGTACACCCCAAAAATATTTGACGGATGGGGTTCCGTCAAATATCTGGGGGGTCTACAGCCCCCAAATATTTCACGGATGGGGTTCCGTCATATATATAGGGGGTCTCATAAAGAAACGGCATATGATCAATCGTCATGGTTCAAAAACGGAAAAAGAAACTTGCAAATGTGCGGGCAACTACGGTCCACCGTTCGATCAGTGCCGTGACACGCTGTCACCGGCACCTCATAAAGAAACGGCATATGATCAATCGTCATGGTTCAAAAACGGAAAAAGAAACTTGCAAATGTGGGGGCAACTACGGTCCACCATGACCCCACCATGATCCACCACATCCACCATGACACGCTGTCAGCGGCAACCCATAAAGAAACGGCATATGATCAATCGTCATCGTTCAAACCTGAAAAAGAAAAACAGGCATACCCTCCCTAACCATGGTTCGAAAATGGACAAAGAAACTTGCAAATGTGGGGGCAACTACGGTCCACCATTTGATCAGTGCCGTGACACGCTGTCAGTGGCACCTCATAAAGAAACGGCATATGATCAATCGTCATGGTTCAAAAACGGACAAAGAAACTTGCAAATGTGGGGGCAACTACGGTCCACCGTTCGATCAGTGCCGTGACACGCTGTCACCGGCAACCCATAAAGAAACGGCATATGATCAATCGTCATGGTTCAAACCTGAAAAAGAAAAACAGGCATACCCTCCCTAACCTCAACCACACAAGCAGGGAAATGACAGGGTGGGAGGGAGGGAGGGAGGGGAGGGAGGGAGGGAGGGAGGGAGGGAGGCTCTCTTGGGCGGCCGTAGGGGCTGTGTTGTGCTGCGTTGTGCTGTAATATGCTGTGCTATGCTGTATGTTGCGTTGTGCTGTGGTATGTTATGATGTGCTGTGATGTGCTGTGCTGTGCCGTGCTGTGTTGTGCCGTGCTCGAAACCCACTACCCCCCCTCTCCACAGTTCCGGCTCAACCCGATGAACCCCCACCCACCCACCCCACCAGCAAAAGTGACCCGATTAGCTCAGGTGAGGTTGCTTGGGCCAATAATCAGGATTCTGTTCCCACTTGTCTTCAGTCACATATGAGCCCCCCGATCGGTTGGAGTGAGAGAGATGGGGTGGGGTGGGGTGGGGGGGGGGGGGGCACGTACCATCATTGAAGGGGTTGCAAGCACTGGTTGGGTTTGAGACGCTAGGGTCGAGAGCACAACCCACTTCTACACCTCAAGGGTGTGGTGACAATGGGACAAGTCACATATTGGGGGGGACACGGGGGGGGGGGGGGAAGTCTGACACGGGGGGGGGGGGTAGAAAGGGTGTTGGGGTGGGGGGGGGGGGTTGGGAGTGATGGTCCATAAAAGGCTGATGTCTGATGTCTGATAGCCGACTAGGTCGCTATACACATAGCTGCCCCCCCCCCCCCCCCGCATTGGCGAGGGGGCCTCCTCCGCTTTGGGTCCACCGAGGAGCCTGTCGCATGGGAGACGGGGCGTCCTCCGTTTGGGGACCACCGAGGCCCCCGCTGCATGGGTGCGGGGCCCCCCTCCGTTTTGAGACCACCGAGGACCCCACCGCATGGGTGAGGGGGCCTCCGCCGTTTTGCGACCACCGAGGCCTCCGCCGTATGGGCGAGGGGGCCTCCTCTGCCTCGGGTCCACCAAGGACCCCGCCGCATGGGAGACGGGGCGTCCTCCCTTTTGGGACCACCGAGGCCCCCGCCGCATGGGCGCGGGGGCCCCCACCGTTTTGGGAACACCGAGGACCCCGCCGCATGGGCAAGGGGGCCTCCACCGTTTGCTCACCACCGACACCCACGCCGCATGGGCGAGGGGACCTCCTCCGCTTTGGGACCACTGAGGCCTCCACCGCATGGGCGAGGGGGCCTCCTCCGCTTTGGGACCACCGAGGCTTGCGCCGCATGGGCGAGGGGGTTTGGTCCGCTTGGGGACCGCCAAAGTGCGTGCCCCCTGGGCGAGGCCCACCGAGGCCCCCACCGCATAGGAGACGGGGCGTCCTCCGTTTTTGGACCACCGAGGCCCCCGCCGCATGGGCGAGGGTGCCTCTAGTGTTCTGGCACCATCGAGGCGCCCGCCCCATGGCTAAGGGGGCCTCCTCCGTTTTTTAACCACCGAGGGCCCCACCGCATGGGCGAGGGGGCCTCCTCCGCTTTGGGACCATCGACACGCCCGCCGCATGGCCGGGGGGTCTCCTCCGTTTCGGGACCAGGGTGGCCCGCGCCGCATGGACGCGGGGGCCTCCTTCGCTTTGGGAGTACCGAGGCTCCCGCTGCATCGGGGGCCTTCTCCGCTTTGGGACCACCAAGGGCCCGGCCGCGTGGGCGAGGGGGCCGCGTACGCTTTGGGACCACCGAGGACCCCGCTGCATGGGCGAGGGGGCCTCCTCCGTTTTGGGACAACCGAGGCCCCCGCCGCATGGGCGCGCGGGCCCCATCAGTTTTGGGACCACCGAGGACCCTACCGCATGGGCGATGGGGCCTCCTCCGCTTTGCGACCACCGACGCCTCCGCCGCATGGCTCAAGGGGCTTCCTCCGCTTTGGGACCACCGAGGCGCGCGCTGCAAGGGCGAGGGGTCCTCCTCTGTTTTGAAACCACCGAAGCCCGCGCAGCATGGCTCAAGGGGCCTCCTCCGCTTTGGGACCACCGAGGCGCGCACTGCAAGGGCGAGGGGTCCTCCTCGGTTTTGAGACCACCGAGGCCCCTGCCGCATGGACGAGGGGGCCTCCTCCGCTTTGGGACCACCGAGACCCCCGCCGCATGGGTGGGGGGTCTCCTCCGTTTCGGGACCAGAGTGGGCCACGCCGCATGGACGCGTGGGCCTCCTTCGCTTTGGGACTACCGAGGCCCCCGCCGTATGGGCGAGGGGGCCTCGTCCGCTTTGGGTCCACCGAGGACCCCGCCGCATGGGCGAGGGGGCCTCCTCCGCTTTGGGACCACCGAGGCCTGCGCCGCATGGGAGATGGGACGTCCTCCGTTTTGGGACCACGGAGGCCCCCGCCGCATGGGCCCGGGGCGTCCAGAGTTTTGGGACCACCGAGGACCCCACCGCATGGGCGAGGGGGCCTCCACCGTTTTGCGACCACCGAGGCCCACACCGCACGGGCGAGGGGGCCTCCTCCGTTTTGCGACCACCGAGGCCTCCGCCGCATGGGCGAGGGGGCCTCGTCCGCCTCGGGTCCACCGAGGACCCAGCCGCATAGGAGACGGGGCGTCCTCCTTTTTGGGACCACCGAGGACCCCGCCGCATGGGCGCGGAGGCCCCCTCCGTTTTGGGACCAGCGAGGACCCCGCCGCATGGGCAAGGGGGCCCGCACTGTTTTTTGACCACCGAGGCCCCCGCCGCATGGGCGAGGGGGCCTCCTCCGCTTTGGGACCACTGAGGCCTGCGCCGCATGGGCGAGGGGGTTTGGTCCGCTTGGGGACCACCAAAGCGCGCGCCCCATGGGCGAGGGCCACCGAGGCCCCCACCGCATGGGAGACGGGGCGTCCTCCGTTTTTGGACCACCGAGGCCCCCGCCGCATGGGCGAGGGGGCCTCCGCTGTTGTGGGACCACCGAGGCACCCACCCCATGGCTAAGGGGGCCTCCTCCGTTTTTTAACCACCGAGGCCCCCGCCGCATGGCTGAGGGGGCCTCCTCCGCTTTGGGACCTCCAAGAGCGCCGCCGCATGGGCGGGGGGGCCTCCTCCATTTGGGGACCACTGACGCTCGCACCGCAAGGGCAAGGGGGCCTCCCCCACTTTGTGAACACCGAGGCCCCCGCCCCATGGCTAAGGGGGCCTCCTCCGTTTTTTAACCACCGAGGCCCCTGCCGCATGGCTCCAGGGGCCTCCTCCGCTTTGGGACCACCGAGGCGCGCTCTACAAGGGCGAGGGGTCCTCCTCTGTTTTGGAACCACCGAAGCCCGCGCAGCATGGGCGAGGGGGCCTCTTCCGTTTTGGGACCACCGAGGCCCCGCCGCATGGGCGAGGGGGCCTCCTCCGCTTTGGGACCACCGAGACCCCCGCCGCATGGTTGGGGGGTTTCCTCCGTCTCGGGACCAGGGTGGCCCACGCAGCATGGACGCGGGGGCCTCCTTCGCTTTGGGACTACCTCGGCCCCCGCCGTACGGGCTCAAAATCTGCTAAGAAAACGTGGTTGAGCATCCCTAGCGTTCTAGGAACAACTTCCTAAAAATAGATGTTTTTCGCCCTTGGGAACTTGCCGGACCATGTTGGGCCCCAGCCATTTTGGGCCCTTGCCACCCTCTTCATGCATGGAGTGACCATTGGTATGGGGGTCTGGGCGTCTCGTTGCGTGGTTCCAAGGGTCGCAAACCACAAAAAGTGGGGGGTTGCGGGTGGACTAGGTGCCGTTCGAACGAGCTTAGAAGCCACCCAGTCCAAGATATGGCCCGTTCTTCGTTGTGGGACTGTTGGACATGAAGTACGCTCATTTGTGGGCCAATTTTCGCCATTTTTGGGCTCTTCGACGGATGTGCTATGGACCTTGGGAGGGAGACAAGGGCTGTTTGTCACGGGGCAAAAATGGCACATGTGAAGTGTAGGCACCGTTTCCCTCCGTTCCTGTTGGGTTTGGGGCCGTTTTGGGCCAAAAAAGGATTTTGAGGCAGAAAATGCGAAGCTTTGGCAGGGCACCTCGCGACATGGCGCCCCCGCCCCCGGGAGGCACTGGTGAGTTTGTGGCTCAAAACTTGGATTTGCCACGGGCACCACCTAGGCTGTAGCATGGGTACAGTAGAGTAGAGCCCCGGCCGGTGGAATGGAGACATGGTCAGGAGGAAAGGAGAAGTGTTGCTTGCTCACTTGTTGCTTGTTGCTTGTTGTTAGCTACATTAAAGAGGAGAGGGGTGTGATAATACATATACACACACACACACATATATATGTATATTCCTTTGTCTACGGAGACATCATTTGTGAGGAGAGACACATGAAATGTTCTAGGCGTTCTGGACGAATTGATAAAAAGGTTCTACGACGCGCACAACGTCCGGAACGCGCAGAACGAATCGGTGTGGCTCCGGGGACACATGGAGAGCCACGCGTGGAATACGCGCGCAACGCGTACGACGCGCACGACGTGTTGTGGAACAGAGTACCACTGTTGGGGGGGGGGGGGTGGGCCGCGTCCTGACAGTTGGGTATCCAGCCTACGCGGTTGTTCCACCAGGGTTCGCACTGGTCCCATGGGTAGGGGTGGCAGAGGCTCCGCCTCGATGATCGTCTCGTTCCGCCCCACCACGCCCATGACAGACTACACGTCGTGGGCCTCCCCGAAGCACTTGATGTGCATGTGCTTCCCGCACGCTCCACACGTACTGTTGCCCGTACTGCGGCGGTTGGTACGGCACCGGGTACTGCGGGGGATATTGCGGCGGTGGCAGCTGCGGGGGCATGGCCTGTGACATGGAAGGCATATTAAGCGCGGCGAACACAGTTATTGTCACCAGAGCCGAGTCCGGAGACAGCACGCGGAACGCCTGGAGCGCGCAGAACAAACGAGGAGGACGCCAGGGACAGTGCAAGAGACAGCGTGTATCACGTGCATCGCGCAAACAGCACCACACCTTGTGGCGCTTCCATGCTTGAAATTCTTGGTACTTTGCCTGCCGCACCAGAGTCCACGTCTTCTGCTCCGGCTCCTCAGTCAGCCCGTCGTCGGCCTCGAGCATGTACCTCAACAGTCCAGCTGCCCGCACGGTTCGGTTGTACTTCTGGATCAACTCGTCCAGATCCATGTCCATCACATCCTTGACGTGGAAGCCTGAGACGTCCGACATCTCCGACCGCGGCCCTCGAGGCCGGCCTCCAGTGCCGACGACTCCCCGAGCCTCTCGTCCAGAAAGGCTTGCCAGCGGGATACCCCCGGGTTTCGGCTTTGGGTCCTCCGCCTCGAATTCCCCGGCCTCCCCGCAACCACTTACGCAATCGCCAACACGACGGAGAATACTCTTTGCAGCGCCCTCTGCTCGGCGGTTGGGTACAGCGTCTGGAAATGCTCCACTGCCTTCGTGACCGAACTGCAGTTCTTCGTTCCACAGGACAGCACAGCTTGGATCGTGCGCGTCTCAGCGCGGCTCAGCATGGTTGCGGCGAGGCCCAGATCTTGACGCACTGCAGGACACGAAACACGCGCTCAACGACATGCATGTCTCCAGGGACACATGCGGAGACGACGTGCGCAGCGAATTGGACGCGCGGAACACGAGCGACGGTCCCCGGGGACGCAAGGAAAGCCTCCATGCACAGCAGTCTGAACGTTGTGCACACGCATACCTTCAGCACCCGTTGCCGCCTTCAGCTGTGCGCAGCAGTTCTTGCAATGGTGCACGAACGTCCCCAGCGAGTACCCGTACTCGTTGTTGAAGAAGTTCTTCAGGATCTCGATGGATCGGGCATGGTGCGCCGATCCGGTGAACTTCTCCTGCCTTGTCTGCCCGGTGGGGAGCTTGCTTGGCGGGCGGCCATCGGTCTCCACCAGGAAATGGGGCCTCGCCTTCTCCTTCCCCTTCTCCGGCGCCTCCGTCTTTGCCGCCTTCAAGACCCCCTTCTGCTGCACTGGGCTGTTCTTGGCACTCTCGTCGCTCTCACTGCTGCTTGAGCTGCCGCTGCTGCTACTTGTACTGCTCTTGCTCGTGCCACTCTTGGAGCTGCTGCTGCTTGCACTTCCCAATGGTGACAGTGGTTCCTGCGGCACTTCCAGGTGTGTGGAGCGTGGGGCACGCCGGGGCTGCGAAGCCATCCGCGCCGGCTCCGCCTTGATCTCCTTGACCTCCTCCTCGAAAGCATCGTCGTCGTCTTCTGACACGATCCTCTTCGCCTTCCCCTTTGGGTCCTTTTTCTTCGGGTTTGCCTCTTCTTTCCGCTCCTCCCGCTTCTCTTCCTTCCTTCCTTCCGGCTTGCCCTTGGTCTTGTCTTCGGCCTTGTGCCTTTTCTTCTCCTTTTTCTCCTTCTTATGCCTTTTGTCCCCCTGCAGGACACAAAGAACGCGTAAAACGGGATTAATGTCACCAGGGACACTCCGAGAGACAACGCGCGCAACGCGCAAAACACATAGGACAGTTCAGACAGGCTCCAGGGACTGATACAAAGACAACACCACGGACATCTGGAACATGCAGAACATGTACCTTTTCGGGTTCATCGGGGACAAAACCCCAGAATGATCCAGCACGGATCTTGTCGACGCTGATGGACACGGTGCCCTGCAAAGAAGCGCGGGGGGCAAGGAGGAAGTGTTGTAAGGCATCATAATCAAACAGTCCGAGCCGGTAGATAACCGAAGTATACCTGTGCTCTGGTGCCCTCGATCTTGCGGCCCTTCTCCTTTGTTGTACGGACCATGTACGTGCAGGATTGCGTCAACGTCAGAACCCAATGATTGCTCTTCGTCTTTTTATCATACACTTCCTCCATGCCGGAGACCCACCCGGCATGGTACCCGGCTGCAAAAAATGGGTGAAATCACCAGCGGCACACGAAGAGGCAACACGTGGAACTCGAGCAACTCGAACACTGCACACATACATGTTTGCGGCTTCACTTGAAAAACCACCGCCGCATTCTGGTCCTTCGTGACGTCGCAGCACGACATGGGGTCGCACTCGGTGAGGTGGGTGTGGGGTAGCTGGTACTGACTGGGGTACAAAGGCAGCATGGCACATAGTGCTGAGCAACGAAAGAAAAATCCTGCACAGGTGCTGGGGAACACTGAGAACGCGCAGAACAAGCAATTCGGCCCTGGGGACAAGAGCAGAGCCACCACACACCACCCGCAGAGCAAGCCCTCTCAGGGCGTAACTGACGCGACTTGGACATGTACACGCAGTTCTCCGAAGGCCCCCTGTGGGCCACGGCGGTGTCACGCTCAGGGCGTAGCTGACGCGACTTGGACATGTACACGCAGTTCTCCCTCACACATGCATTGCAAGGCGTGCACAAGTGCTGCAAAACACGTAAAACATACTTCACAAAGTAATTGGCGCCGGGGACAGTTGTGGAGCCACACGTGAAAAGCGCGCGGCACGTGCGGGACACGCGCGACGTTGTTACCTACTGGTATGGGGTCATGTAGGACATGTAGGACACGTATGACAGCGGAGCCACGCTCAGCAAAGGGGCTCTACACCCAAAAATGATGAAATTACCAAAAACGGACAATTCCAGTGCGTTCCTCACCCTCGTAAACCCCTAGAGCCAACCAAACCTCAACGGAGACATGCACGACAAATTCGGCTCCCGAGAGCCATAGACAAAGGAATATTCCTATGGCTACAGACGTTCATGACCTGAGGATGAGAGGGGGTCGACCAGGCATTAGAAGGGAAGGGGCCTTGGAGACGGCCCCCGAAGCGGTCAGGTAGGCGGTTGGAGGAGGTTGTCAAAGCGGTTGGGGGCAGTTACTGTCCGTTATGAAAGCCATTGAGGCTGGCGCTTGGCGTCAGGGGGACAGGGGCTGGGCATAGGCAGGGAGAGCCATGGCAAATGTCCTGCGTGTCCCCGGCAAACAAACCTAAACGTTCTAGGACACGTAGGACGCACATGACGCGCACGACGTTGGGAGCCAAATGCGGTGTGGCTCCGGGGACATGTTGAGAGGCACCAATCCAGGACACGCAGGACGCGCCCGACACCGATGTGCAGATGCACCATGGTGTTCTTGTGTGTGTGTGCGGGGGGGGTGGGGGGTGGATGAGGCCGCGTCCTCACAGTTGGGTATCCAGCCTACGCGGTTGTCCCACCACGGTTTGCACTGGTTCCATGGGTAGGGATAGAAGAGGCTCCGCCCCCACGTCCCTCTCGTCATAGCCCATGACCTACTCCACATCATGGGTGGGCCCAAAGCACGTGATGTGCATGGCCGTGCCACATGCCGCGCACGCCCAATGCGTTCCGCCCTCACCACAATAGGTGCGGAGCTTCCGCTACGTGTGCCGGAAGGGTGCGTGTACCACGCTTTCCGGGCGGGCCGCGGGCTCCTCGGGCTGCGCAAAGTACCGCCGCTTGAGGATGTCCCACTGGAACTCCCACATGGTGGTCTTCTCGTCCACCAACCCCAACGCCTTGCATGTTGCAAAGGCATTCACGGCCGCGTACCGCAACATGAAGGCACGCACGGCGTGGCTCCGTGTCATTTGGCGCATTTACAGCGCCATTTGGTTTGCCCCGTCCACGGCACGGGAGACCTCGCGGTACTTGGCCACCATGGCGGGGAGGTTGTTGCCCCTCCGATCCCGCGCGGGATCGTCGACCCCGTACCAACAATTGGTAAGGAAGGGGACGATTTTCGGGGGCTTGTGCCCAACCTTCGGGTTCTTGTAGACGTACAGCTTGTAGGTGCCGTCCACAATGGCGTGCACAATCGCCCTCTTGCGTTGACTCCTTGGCCTTTGTTAGGCCGGCATCCCGCTTGTCCTTCTTGATGAGCATCAAGTAAGGGGTGCCACGGGCCGAGAGGTCTTGTGCCATGGTATGGGTTCCGAAGAAGCTATCGGCCACGAATACGGTCCCAGGTGGGATGAGTCGTGACCGGAGCCCCACGATGCGCTTGGCATCGAAGTTCCCCGCACACGACCCAAACCGCCGGACTCTCCCCCGACGGCCGGTGTAGAGCCCCCGGTGTTGTCGGCAAGGACGTATAACTTTATACCGGAGGCATGGGGCTTGCGGGCGATGTATTGCCGTAGCCCCATGCACCGGCCACCGGTGTGGGGGACAATGGCCTCATCCCGACAAAGCGCCCCACCGATATGCCACGCTGCACTCCACACGGAGTTGCACTCCTCAAGGAGGTTGGTAACATCGGTGCGTAGAAGTTTTTGCAACTTGTAGTACATAGACCGGGGTGAGAGGGAAGCCATATTCCTTTGTCTACGACGTAGATGACGAAATGGGCGCTTCTAGGGGTCGGGGAAAACATCCTCGTTTTTACAACGCTTCTGGGGGTTTTTGAGGTAGCCCAACGCACTCGCGCATGAGTTTTTATGCCGTTCAGCCACTTTGAAGGAGAAAAGCACTTTGCATGTTGCCTCCAGCTTTGCTTCCACCGTTCTTAGCGTCGTATAGGGGTCGTTTCTTGGCCGCGTTTTCTACGTTCCGCTTTTGTGCTTCTGGTGGTGCTTCTGGAAGCGAGTCCCTCGTTTTCCGCGTTATCCGCGTTATCCGCGTTCCGGTTTTCTGCTTCTGGTTGTGCTTCTGGAAGCGTTTTCCGCGTTATCCGCGTTATCCGCGTTCCGGTTTTCTGCTTCTGGTCGTGCTTCTGGAAGCGTTTTCCGCGTTTTCCGCGTTATCCGCGTTCCGGAGCGTTACGGAGTGTTATTGTCTTTGTCCGCGTTCTCCTAGCTTACGGGGATAACGTACGGAGCGGAGGCGGGAGCGGAGGCCCAAAAATGGCGCTTCTGTAGACAAAGGCTCCGTGTCATTTGGCGCATTTACAGCGCCATTTGGTTTGCCCCGTCCACGGCACGGGAGACCTCGCGGTACTTGGCCACCATGGCGGGGAGGTTGTTGCCCCTCCGATCCCGCGCGGGATCGTCGACCCCGTACCAACAATTGGTAAGGAAGGGGACGATTTTCGGGGGCTTGTGCCCAACCTTCGGGTTCTTGTAGACGTACAGCTTGTAGGTGCCGTCCACAATGGCGTGCACAATCGCCCTCTTGCGTTGACTCCTTGGCCTTTGTTAGGCCGGCATCCCGCTTGTCCTTCTTGATGAGCATCAAGTAAGGGGTGCCACGGGCCGAGAGGTCTTGTGCCATGGTATGGGTTCCGAAGAAGCTATCGGCCACGAATACGGTCCCAGGTGGGATGAGTCGTGACCAGAGCCCCACGATGCGCTTGGCATCGAAGTTCCCCGCACACGACCCAAACCGCCGGACTCTCCCCCGACGGCCGGTGTAGAGGTAGACGTCGACAAGGTACCCCCCCCCGGTGTTGTCGGCAAGGACGTATAACTTTATACCGGAGGCATGGGGCTTGCGGGCGATGTATTGCCGTAGCCCCATGCACCGGCCACCGGTGTGGGGGACAATGGCCTCATCCCGACAAAGCGCCCCACCGATATGCCACGCTGCACTCCACACGGAGTTGCACTCCTCAAGGAGGTTGGTAACATCGGTGCGTAGAAGTTTTTGCAACTTGTAGTACATAGACCGGGGTGAGAGGGAAGCCATATACTTGTTGTACGCTAGATGCTTTTTATCCCAAATGCCGTCCACTTGTACCGGCCGGACCATGCCGAGGCAAATCAGGAACGAATTGTACCTACAAATGGTTAAGACACACGCGTGGGAACACGGTGCCAAGATGAGGAACAACAAACGAAGCCACCCTGCAGAGCGCGCGCGACGTTCGGAGCCGCAGCACATGACACGCACGACGTACTTGTCCACCCATGGAATGAGTTGCTGTTGGTGTTGTGCAACGAGGATGGCGCACTGCAGCCCGGTGATTGGCTTCACCATGTAGTCCCAAACCTCATCGATGTTGAACCCATTCAGTCTTGAGACCCTGGATCGTATGGGCTCAACAGATCACTTTTGCACTGGTAATGTGGGAGCGGCCCCTCCGAAAGACGGTCAAATGAGGGCATGTGTAAGCTGTTAACAAAGGATGCATGCGTTCTGCATGTCGTGCACGTTGTCCCCAAACATGTCCCTGGTGCCACAACAACGTTCTGCACGTCCTACATGGTGTCCCCCATGCTGTCCCTGGGGCCGCACAGTGCGTCGCGGGCGTCGGGCGCGTCGTGCGCGTCTCTGCACACTAACTGAGGAAAAAAGGTGCCGCACATGTATAAATGTGTATGTATATTGCTCCGCCACTCCCCAAGGGGAAGCTGCCCCAGCTACCAAGGCCTCGCGAGACGAGTCACAAGTCCACGCGTCAAGGACTGACTCACGGAGCGCTGGGTTCCCTTACCTCCTTACCTCCCTTTAACGTTCCTTCTCTCCTTCCATTCCTCCTCCCCCGCTGCCGCTGCCGCCCGCTGTCCCCGCTTGTGCCCAACGCCTCCCGCGTCGCCGAAGCACTCAGGGCACCCAACGACACGCCTTCCGTCTTGACGCTGCCAACATCTTGACCTTCCGTGTATGGCGCCGCCATGTCACAACCTATTTTGCCCCGCGCTAGGGCCCGCAACAACGAGGCAGCCTTCCTCCGCCGCTTCCTCCTTCTTCTTCTTTGGACTTTGGCCCCTCGTCTTCTTTTCCTTTCCCTCCTCCTTCTTTTTCTTTGTCTGCTCCTTCTCCTTCTGCTTCTCCTTTTGCTTCTTTGACTTCTCTTTCCCTTTCTTCGACTTCTTCTCCGGCAGTGGACACGGGTACATGAGGTGGAGAACGCGCACGACGCGCCCGACGCTTCCCTGTCCCTAGGGACAGTGGAGGAGCCTGGGACTCTGGACCCGCATAGCAGGCACGACATTCAGACAGGCCCCAGGGACAGAGACAGAGCCAACGCACACGACGCGCAGGACACGCCCACACCTCATCTGGGATGAATCCCCAGAAACAACCGCTCTTGATCTTGTTGATTGCCACGGCGAAATTTGCTTGGCTCGTTTGGTTCTCGATACGCCTTTCTTTGGCACCGGTCTTCTTGTTCTCGCGGGTGTGTATTTGGCAGCGGATCGCCTGCGACAGGTAGAGGCCGTCCTCGACTTCCTTTGTGTTGGGGTCTTTGATGTCCTTGACCGTTTGCACCCAGCCCACGTGGTACCCACTGGCCTGCTGCTTAATTTGAAATATCACCGCGGCGGTGCCAGGCTCGACGTCGGCCGCCGACGTTGGGTCGCATTGCTCCAAGTGTCACCCAGCGACTTGGTATGATGACGGGTAGAGCAGCAGCGCCATGCCTGGACACAAGGAACAATGCAATGGAGAACATGCAGGACATGCGGAACGAATAACGGCTTGCAGGGACACGTGCAAAGGCAGCACGCAGGACACGCGAGACACACAGGACACACCGATGCTCATATTCCTTTGTCTACGGAGACATCATTTGTGACGAGAGACACATGAAATGTTCTAGGCGTTCTGGACGAATTTAAAAAAAGGTTCTACGACGCGCACAACGTCCGGAACGCGCAGAACGAATCGGTGTGGCTCCGGGGACACATGGAGAGCCACGCGTGGAATACGTGCGCAACGCGTACAACGCGCACGACGTGTTGTGGAGCAGAGTACCACTGTTGGGGGGGGGGGGGGGGGTGGGCCGCGTCCTCACAGTTGGGTATCCAGCCTACGCGGTTGTTCCACCAGGGTTCGCACTGGTCCCATGGGTAGGGATGGCAGAGGCTCCGCTTCCATGATCGTCTCGTTCCGCCCCACCACGCCCATGACAGACTACACGTTGTGGGCGTCCCCGAAGCACTTGATGTGCATGTGCTTCCCGCACGCTCCACACGCCCAACGCGTACTCCCGTTGCGGCAATGCGTGCACAAGAGGCGGCTCGCAAAGCTCTTCGATGCATGCACCGTAGGGACCGCAGCGGTTGGCGTTGTGTTGTTGAACTCCGCGCCGCTAAAGTACCGCTGCTTGAGGATGTCCTTTTGGAATTCCCACATGGTGGTCTTGTCTTCCACAAAAAAGCCCAAAGCCAAGTAAGGTACAAAAAGGGACCGGTGGTCAAACCTCACCACCATCATTCGTCCCTACGGCGGAACCACCTGTCCCTGCGCTCAAGGGGTGGCAAACACCACTGTACAATAACGAACAATATATCAGGCAGCGTTGGCGCCGCCACCACTGTGGCATCTCCCGCGACGCTGCTGCCGGTGCAGGGTGCGTGTGCGGTGGCGGGGTGTGAGAAAAAAGGGGCTGGGACATCTGCCGTCCACGAGCCTCATCGGGGTCTGGCCACCCCGACCCATCCCCCCACCCCTCCCCCCCTTCCCCTTCCCCCTCTGCCTCCGAGAACTGGGTGAACATGTCCACGTCGCTGGCATCCCACGCGCCGGGGTCGTCCTCAGCAGCTGTGGAGAACATGCAGGACATGCAGCACATGCCGGCGGTCACCAGGGACATGCCGGGGGACAGCGTGCGGAAAGAATCCGACGCACGGGACACGAAGCGATGGCGCCGGGGACACAACCGGAGACAACGCGCGGAACTAATACGACGCGCGGCACACACCTGTGACCTGGTTCGCCAGTGTCCATCTTTGGTTCTTCCATCTCCTCCTGCTTGATCGGCAGGTTGTCCATCGGGCCGGCTTCCTCGGGCACCACAGGGGCATCTTGCGGCGACGGGGCGATGGGGGCATCTTGCGGCGGTGGTGGCGGTGGGTGCAGCTGCTGTGGCTGGGGCGGCGGTGGTGGGGGGTGGTGCTGCTGGTAGTGTTGCGGCGGTGCGGGCGGGATGCGATCCGGGTCCCACTCCGCCTTCATACCCGGTTCTTCCCACTCCTCATCCTGGTGCTGCGGCTGCTGCCCGTACATCTGGCCGTACCGCTGCCCATACTGCCCATACTGTTGCCCGTACTGCGGCGGTTGGTACGGCACCGGGTACTGCGGGGGATATTGCGGCGGCGGCAGCTGCGGGGGCATGGCCTGTGACATGGAAGGCATATTAAGCGCGGCGAACACAGTTTTGTCACCAAAGCCGAATCCGGAGACAGCACGCGGAACGTCTGGAGCGCGCAGAACAAACGAGGAGGCCGCCAGGGACAGTGCAAGAGACAGCGTGTATCACGTGCATCGCGCAAACAACACCACACCTTGTGGCGCTTCCATGCTTGAAATTCTTGGTACTTTGCCTGCCGCACCAGAGTCCACGTCTTCTGCTCCGGCTCCTCAGTCAGCCCGTGGTTGGCCTCGAGCATGTACCTGAACAGTCCAGCTGCCCGCACGGTTCGGTTGTACTTCTGGATCAACTCGTTCAGATCCATGTCCATCACATCCTTGACGTGGAAGCCTGAGACGTCCGACATCTCCGACCGCGGCCCTCGAGGCCGGCCTCCAGTGCCGAGGACTCCCCGAGCCTCTCCTCCAGAAAGGCTTGCCAGCGGGATATCCCCGGGTTTCGGCTTTGGGTCCTCCGCCTCGAATTCCCCGGCCTCCCCGCAACCACTACGCAATCGCCAACACGACGGAGAATACTCTTTGCAGCGCCCTCTGCCCCGGCGGTTGGGTACAGCGTCTGGCAATGCTCCACTGCCTTCGTGACCGAACTGCAGTTCTTCGTTCCACAGGACAGCACAGCTTGGATCGTGCGCGGCTCAGCGCGGCTCAGCATGGTTGCGGCGAGGCCCAGATCTTGACGCACTGCAGGACACGAAACACGCGCTCAACGACATGCATGTCTCCAAGGACACATGCGGAGACGACGTGCGCAGCGAATTGGACGCGCGGAACACGAGCGACGGTCCCCGGGGACGCAAGGAAAGCCTCCATGCACAGCAGTCTGAACGTTGTGCACACGCATACCTTCAGCACCCGTTGCCGCCTTCAGCTGTGCGCAGCGATTCTTGTAATGGTGCACGAACGTCCCCAGCGAGTACCCGTACTCGTTGTTGAAGAAGTTCTTCAGGATCTCGATGGATCGGGCATGGTGCGCCGATCCGGTGAACTTCTCCTGCCTTGTCTGCCCGGTGGGGAGCTTGCTTGGCGGGCGGCCATGGGTCTCCACCAGGAAATGGGGCCTCGCCTTCTCCTTCCCCTTCTCCAGCGCCTCCGTCTTTGCCGCCTTCAAGACCCCCTTCTGCTGCACTGGGCTCTTCTCGGCACTCTCGTCGCTCTCACTGCGGCTTGAGCTGCCGCCGCTGCTACTCGTGCTGCTCTTGCTGGTGCCACTCTTGGAGCTGCTGCTGCTTGCACTTCCCAATGGTGACAGTGGTTCCTGCGGCACTTCCAGGTGTGTCGAGCGTGGGGCGCGCCGGGGCTGCGAAGCCATCCGCGCCGGCTCCACCTTGATCTCCTTGACCTCCTCCTCGAAAGCATCGTCGTCGTCTTCTGACACGATCCTCTTCGCCTTCCCCTTTGGGTCCTTTATCTTCGGGTTTGCCTCTTCTTTCCGCTCGTCCCGCTTCTCTTCCTTCCTTCCTTCCGGCTTGCCCTTGGTCTTGTCTTCGGCCTTGTGCTTCTTCTTCTCCTTTTTCTCCTTCTTATGCTTTTTGTCCCCCTGCAGGACACAAAGAACGCGTACAACACGATCAATGTCGCCGGGGAAACTCCGAGAGACAACGCGCGCAACGCGCAAAACACATAGGACAGTTCAGACAGGCTCCAGGGACTGATACAAAGACAACACCACGGACGTCCGGAACATGCAGAACATGTACCTTTTCGGGTTCATCGGGGACAAAACCCCAGAATGATCCAGCACGGATCTTGTCGACGCTGATGGACACGGTGCCCTGCAAAGAAGCGCGGGGGGCCGAAGTATACCTGTGCTCTGGTGCCCTCGATCTTGCGGCCCTTCTCCTTTGTTGTATGGACCATGTACGTGCAGGATTGCGTCAGCGTCAGAACCCAATGATTGCTCTTCGTCTTTTTATCATACACTTCCTCCATGCCGGAGACCCACCCGGCATGGTACCCGGCTGCGAAGAATGGGTGAAATCACCAGCGGCACACGAAGAGGCAACACGTGGAACTCGAGCAACTCGAACACTGCACACATACATGTTTGCTGCTTCACTTGTAAAACCACCGCCGCATTCTGGTCCTTCGTGACGTCGCAGCACGACATGGGGTCAAACTCGGTGAGGTGGGTGTGGGGTAGCTGGTACTGACTGGGGTACAAAGGCAGCATGGCACATAGTGCTGAGCAACGAAACAAAAATCCTGCACAAGTGCTGGGAAACACTGAGAACGCGCAGAACAGGCAATTCGGCCCTGGGGACAAGAGCAGAGCCACCACACACCACCCGCAGAGCAAGCCCTCTCAGGGCGTAACGGACGCAACTTGGACATGTACACGCAGTTCTCCGAAGGCCCCCTGTGGGCCACGGCGGTGTCACGCTCAGGGCGTAACTGACGTGAGTTGGACATGTACACGCAGTTCTCCCTCACACATGCATTGCAAGGCGTGCACAAGTGCTGCAAAACACGTAAAACATACTTCACAAAGTAATTGGCGCCGGGGACAGTTGTGGAGCCAGACGTGAAAAGCGCGCGGCACGCGCGGGACACGCGCGACGTTGTTACCTACTGGTATGGGGTCATGTAGGACATGTAGGACACGTATGACAGCGGAGCCACGGTCAGCAAAGTGGCTCTACACCCAAAAATGATGAAATTACCAAAACCGAACAATTCAGTGTGTTCCTCGCACTCAAAAACCCCTAGAGCCAACCAAACCTCAGCGGAGAGATGCACGACAAATTCGGCTCCCGAGAGCCATAAACAAAGGAATATTTCTTGGCTTTTTCAAAATCCAACCGCCAGTCATTTTTTGTGTCTAAAAAAGGCTACGGAAGGCGATGACAACGATGCACTGTTTAGCCCGCTGGTGTGGCCTGCGTGGCCGTGGGTGCAACTTGTGGCCTATGGGAGAACGTGTGGCCTTCGTGGCCCTGGTATTGCCTTGTTGACTACTTGTGTGCTACAGGACTACGGCCTACACAACGTCACTGGCACTTCGGTGTCGCTTTTAAACAGGGAACATACCTGCCGGTGGCCAACGGTCCCTGCACGGCTTACCAATAGCCCTCAGGTCTCGGGGGAGCTAACCCTCCTCCGTGTTGCCGGACCCTGTCCCTAATAGAAAACCCTGCAAAACGTGCAGAACGCGCCCGACCAGCAACCGTCCCCAGGGACAACCCGAGAGCCAAAACAAAAAGACGTGCAAGACACCATGGGGGGGGGAGGGGGACACCGGGGACACGCAGAACGCGAGAGCCAAAATCCAACAGTGGCTCTCACCCTAAAAACCCCAAAACCGCACAAAAAAAACCCCGGAAATGGATTCGGCAACCCGAAAAACCCCCAGAGCCAACACTTCACCACGGGGGACACGGGGGACGCGCAACGGAGCCGAGAGCCGTAGACAAAGGAATATATATATATATATATATATATATATATATATCCTCCAATCTACACCCCTCTCCCAACTCTAGGTGGCTCCACCACACGGCTCTAAGGTACGTGCGAAGGGCACAAAGTGGTGCATATATGTGGTGGAAGGGGCTAAACTCGGTCAAAACGGGCTCTGAACGGGCTAAAAACACTTGTTTGAGCATCCCAAATAGTCCGGGATCACTTTAGGAAAAACGCGTTTTTGACCCATTTGTGACCCATTTTTGGTCCCAAAATGGCCCATTTTCAAGGCATTTTGGGAGTTTGCAGGAGCCCAAACCCGTCGCCACGGGCTCAAAATGGGCTAAAACCACTTGTTTGAGCATCATAAATGGTCCAGGATCAGTTTTGGAAAAACGCGTTTTTGACCCATTTTTGACCTATTGTTGGTCCCAAAACGGCCCATTTTCAAGGCATTTTGGGATTTTCCATGGCCCAAAACGCGCCACCACGGGCTCAAAATGGCCCAAAAACACTTGTTTGAGCATCCCAAGTGGTCTAGGAACAACTTTGGAAAAAATGATTTTTTTCGCCCCGGGGACCCTGGTGGACCCACCGGTGGCCCCCACTGTGCCTGGGCTGGCCGGCCCTCCGGCTGCACCAAGTGACCCCTGGTACGGGGGTCTACGTGTCTCGTTGGGCGATTTTGAGGCTTGAAAACCATAAAAAGTGAGGGGTTGCGGGTTGACTAGGTGCCCTCGGAATTCGGTTTTGAGCCACGTAGCCCAAGATATGGCCCGTGCTTGGTTTCCGGGTGCTGGTGCACAATGCGCAGATTTTGGGGCTTTTTGGCGCCTTTTGGGCTGTTTCTCGGACATATCGTGGAGTTAGAGGGCACCAAAGGTCCCTTGGTCGCGAGAAAGTCAATCCGCACGTGTAGTGTAGCAGCCGTTTGCCTTCGTTTGGCTGTTTTGAACCCTTATTAGTGCTGTTTTGGGCGAAAAATGGCTGTTTTTGGCCCAAAGCTGCGCAGATTTGGGAGGGCACCTCCCGACTTGGCGCCACCGCCCCGGGCCGCCACCGGTGAGTTTTTGGCTCAAAACTTGGATTTGGCAAGGGCACCACCTAGGCTCCAATATGGCCACATGGGGAAAAGATCCGAAGCCCTGGGACCGAGGAATGGCCAAAACGGCACGGAGACGTGTTGTTGTGGTTTGTTTGTTGCTTGTTGTTAGCTAAATTTAAGGGGAGAGGGGTGTAGTAATATATATATATATATATATATATATATATATATATATATATATATATATATATATATATATATATATATATATATATATATATATATATATATATATATATCCTCCAATCTACACCCCTCTCCCAAGTCTAGGTGGCTCCACCATACGGCTCTAAGGGACCTTATGCATACGTGGTGGAAGTGGCTAAACTCCATCAAAACCGGCTCAAAGTGGGCTCAAAACACTTGTTTGAGCCTCCCAAATGGTTTAGGATCACTTTTGGGGAAACGCGTTTTTGACCCATTTTTGACCCATTTTTGGTCCCAAAACAGCCCAATTTCAAGGCATTTTGGGATTATGCATGGGGCAAAACGCGCCACCACGGGCTCAAAACGGGCTAAAACCACTTGTTTGAGCATCCCGAATGGTCTAGGATCACTTTTGGAAAAACGCGTTCTTAACCCATTTTTGACCCGTTTTTGGTCCCAAAACGGCCCAATTTTAAGGCATTTTGGGATTTTCCGTGGCCCAAAATGCGCCACCACGGGCTCCAAACGTGCTAAAAACACTCGTTTGAGCATCCCAAGTGGTCTAGGAACAACTTTGGAAAAAATGATTTTTTTCGCCCCGGGGACCCTGGTGGACCCACCGTTGGCCCCCACCGTGCGCGGGCTGGGCTGCCCTCCGGCTCCACCAAGTGACCACTGGTACGTTGGGCGATTCTGGGGCTTGGAAACCACAAAAAGTGGGGGGTTGCGGGTGGATTAGGTGCCCTTGGAATTCGGATTTGAGTGACGTAGCCCAAGATACGGCCCGTGCTTGGTTTCGGGGTGTTGGTGCACAATGCGCAGATTTTGGGGCTTTTTGGCGCCTTTTTGGGCGTTTTTCGGACATATCGTGGAGTTGAAGGGCACTAGAGGGCTCTTTGACACGGCGAAGTCAAGCCGCAAGTGAAGTGTAGCAGCCGTTTCCCTTCGTTTGGGCGTTTCGGCCTGGTTTGGGGGCTTTTTTGGGCGAAAAATGGCTGTTTTTGGCCCAAAACTGCGCAGATTTGGGAGGGCACCTCCCGATTTGGCGCCCCGGCCCCGGGCCGCCACCGGTGAGTTTCTGGCTCAAAACTTGGATTTGGCAAAACCACCACCACGGCCCTAGGATGGCTAAAGTAGAGTCAAGCCCGAGGCGATGGGAAGGTGCCGTGGCCAAAATGGAATGGTGACGTGTTGTTGTTGTTGTTGTTGCTTGTTGCTTGTTAGCTAAATTTAAGGGGAGAGGGGTGTAGTAATATATATATATATATATATATATATATATATATATATATATATATATATATATATATATGGCCAATACGCGCATTTTCCCCCCCCCCCACCCTGGACCCTAGTGTGCGACTTGGGGCAGGACTAGGGACCCCCCCCCCCTATTTTGAGGTCGGGAAACACAAAAAAATAGGTTTCGGGCTCGGTTGGGACAGTGGGAGGGCTGCAGAAGGGTTTTTTTTGGCCAAAATTTGCTGTTTTTCACCCCATTTTGCTGCTTTCTTTTGTACAGATGTCTGTCTGGCCACACCACTCTGCTGACTTTTGTGAATGTCCCCTGTGTTCCTCTTCTTTTTTTGAAGGCACCCACTGTCATAGGGACAGCGCTTTGGTGCTGTCAAACGGAGTTGAGCTGATCGGGCGGTGCCGGAAGTGCGAGCTCGGGGTGCCCTTCACGTGTGGGCACAACAGCTGCCTGCCCCGGCAGATTGAATATCCTGGGGTGTGCCTGCCTGCCTTCCGGTACCGCTGGCTGATCGCTAGCATCACCATTTACGACGAGTGATGCCCAAACGAAACGTCCCGGATTCCCCGGAGTCGATCACAAGAGTGGAGAATTTATCCGTCACGACCCCATTTACACCTCCACGAACAAAAAAAAACTGCTGCCGGTGTCCTCGAACATGATCGATGGCTTGTGGGGCCCTCTCAAAGAGTTTTTTCACCAACATCGAGGGGTGCCACATCAACGATACCCATTATTGGCAGCGGAGTTCGAGTGGCGGCACAATGCGCAGGGTTCAGACCTGTTCCTGGACCTGATTCGCATCTTCAAAATCGTATATTGACTCGCCGCCACAGGTCCCCCACTGTCCCAACCGAGCCCGAAACCTATTTTTTTGTGTTTCCCGACCTCAAAATAGGGGGGGGGGGTCCCTAGTCCTGCCCCAAGTCGCACACTAGGGTCCAGGGTGGGGGGGGGGGAAAATGCGCGTATTGGCCATATATATATATTACTACACAAACAAAGCTCCGGGGTCCAACCGGGTCACGGCAGCCCTCATAGCAGAGCTGCCTGAACCGGTGCAGGGGCTCCTGGTGCATGCGTACAGGGCAGTCCTGCGGGGTGCGGATGTCCCGGAGTCCTGGCACGAGGCCATCATCTGGCTGATGCCCAAGGGCACAGCCACGGGCAACCTGGACGAGTACAGGCCGATAGCGCTGGGGCAGCAAGACATGCGAATGCTCATGACCCCCCTCATGCGGAGGTTCACAGCTGTTCTGGCACGCAAGGGACTGGCCGCGGACTGGCAGTTCGGAGCCATGCCGGGCTCCACGGCGGCTGCCCCGGTGTTCCTGGCCCAGCGCAGGCTGCAGCGTGGGATGGAGGAAAACCACGTCCTGGCCTTCGATGTGTCGAAAGCTTTTGACACAGCGCCGCACGGAGCACTGGCGCTCCTCCTGCGCCACATGGGTGTCCCGGAGGAGCTCATCAGGCTCTTCCACACCCTCAGCTGCGGGTCCCTGGTGCGCATCGTCACTGCGCATGGCCCGACGCCGAGCATACGGCTCCACAGGGGCCTGCGGCAGGGCAGTGCGGAGAGCGCTGTGCTCTACCTCCTCCTATTGGAGCCTCTCCTGCGGAGCCTTGCCTGTAAGGCGCGGGGAGATGCTCGCCACGCGGTGCCACCCCTGGTACAGGCGTACTGTGATGACCTCCTGCTGATAGCGCACTCCCTGCCGCAATTCCTGGAGTATGCGGCGATGATAGCGCGGTATCTCACGGACATGGGCATGTCCCTCAACGTGAGCAAATGCGCCTATGCCAGTACTGCTCGCATCCACTCGATTATGGTATACCTGAACCCGGGGGACACAGCGGCCCCATGGGTATGCTTACGTGCCAAGGGCACGGTACCATACTTGGGCCTGCGCCTCGATCCCAGGGGGATGGCGACCATGAAGGAGAAACATGTACTCCGGTGTGAAGCCCTGCTGGGCTGGTGCAAGAACACGCTGGGGCCGGCGTCGGTGCCTCATGAGGTGATGGCGGCCGTGGTTGGTGGCATCGTGCGGTACGCGGCGCCCTACCTGTCCGACACGGCGGAGGCGGTGGTCAAGCTGAATACTGCCATCAAGGCTGCGGCCCTGCAGTTCGAGAAGCTGCCCAAGGACCTGTCCAACGTGGCGGTGCGGTCAGGTCATGGGCTACGGTTGGCAGATGTCCAGGTTATATGCCGCGACTCCGTCGTGGCGACCGTGGCTCAGCTCACCCACCACAGGTCGATGACGGTCCGTGATGAGCTGCGGGCCATGCTCCGAGACATGCACGTGCAGTACGGAGTGTGCGGACAGTTCATGGTGCCCTCTGCGTCATTCGCCACACACGCTGGCAATACGTGGGTGGACAGGGTGCTCAGGGCGATGGGGACGTTGCGCGTGGGGCTTCTCATGCCATCGTCGGTGTACTCGTGTGTACACGCCCATCTGCCGCAAGTGCAGTGGGCAGGGCGGAAGTGGGTATCCCAATCCTACGCCTTCAAGGGTAGGGACATCTGCATTCTCTCGGGGCCCCGCACGGATGCGGCAGTGCAGTCCCTGACCGATCCCGCAAATGACCTCCTGCATGCGCGGCTCCCCTGCCCTACGCCTGGGCACTGGGCGGTCCAGCTACAGGAGTGCCACGAGGACCACCTGCACCTTCCGCACGCGGGAGTAGGACCCCACCAGCTGGACCACGTGTGGCTCACGGGGCTTCGCGACGTCTTCCGGCCGCAGCTGCCCGGTCCGTTGACTCACCGGCTCATTCACCCAGTGCGCCGCAAGAAGGCCAGCAAACGCAATAGACAGTCCGCTGCGGGGGACGTGTATGTGGTGGGCGGATACAGGGAGGAAGGATGGGATCCGGCCAACCCGGGGCTGTCCATGCCGTTCGTCCCGCTGGCCGCCCTCCTGTTTCTGCTGGGGGACGTCTTTGAGGGCTACCAGCAGCAAGACGATCCGGCGTCCGTCCCCCTACTCACTCCCCACGCCGGGGGCGGCATAAGCCCGCCACCACTGTGGGTTGTGCACGGACAGCCAGCGTTTTCCAGGGCGTGCGCGGCGGTGCACAAGTGCAGCGAATGGGCAATTGTTCTTCTGCTACCGGCAGGCCCAATCCCGGATCCGGATGAGCACTCGGTCCCGGAAGTGGTCCGGATGTCCAACGTGCCGCATGATCCGCATGTCGCCGTCACGTCGTTGCGTGGTGGTGGCGCAGTGGAGCAGGGGTCTGTGGTGGTTTACCAGCCTTCCTGCTCCGCGACGGTTTGGGGGGCGGAATACACCACCGCCCTGGACGCCATCAAGTCAGTCTGCGGATGTGACCTGGCCTGGAGACCACATGCGGTGTATCGACCGAGGGTGGTCCTGTCCCCGGAGCTCACGGCCTCCAGCGCGGCGTCTCTGGGAAAGGTGGTGCAGAGCCCCCACTCCGACGTGGCGTGGCTAGAGCCCCACCGGTACTGCTGGGTGCCGGTGGCGACTAAAGTCACATCGTCTGACGCGTCGCCCCAGGGAGACGACGCCACAAATGTGGCGGTGGCCAGCCACGGAATCCCCACGTGGACGGGTGCCATCTACGGCACGGTCCCGGAGGCAGAGATCATTGGCGCGGCGGCGTACTTGTTGCACACGCCCCCGTCAGCGTGCACGGTACACGTGGTGGATGCGTCCGTCATAGGAGCGCATCTCCGCAGGGCGCAGGAGGCCCTGTACCGTGGCATCAAGGGGCCGACGTCGCATCTGGTCAATCAACATGCACTGAGCTGGATAGTGGAGGGGCTGCGGCGGCTGCCGCGCCGAGTTGGGGGGCCGCACCACTGGGTGGTGAGGCAGAGCTCGCACTTAGCAGCGGTCCCGCTTGAGGCACCGGACTCTGCCGCGGCCCGTGCGATGGCCCCGCCAGTCCATCTTGTCCTGCCGAAGGAGCACGCCATCCTCTTGGTACCGGGGGATAATGGTGAGCTCGAGCCGCGTGTACCATCCATGCAAGCCCTTCAGCAGGTCCGGGAGATAGAGTGGCGTTCGCTAGCGGCACGCACCAGGGCGCACACGCCATTAGCTGGCGCCTGCGAGGCGATGTCCCTGGGAGCTGTGCACCACGGCCCAACGCACAGGAATATGCTGCGGGCACGTGACGGTCGCTTGTCCACCATGCAGGTCATGCGACGGTGGAGACAGAAGCTCACGCGTGTGGCAATACCAGCCCACCCCTGTATCTTCTGTGGGGGGCCGGAGGAGGACATCGGCCACATGCGCCTACTGTGTGCGCGGGACGAGGAGGTGGCTGGGCTCCTGTGCAGGCGTGTGGAGGAGTTCACGGCGGAGCTACCCCTAACGGACAGGGCGGTGGAGTTCGTGGCGTGGAGGGAGCACGGCTGCAGGTGGGCAGAATCCCTGATGGCGGGTGTCGTACCCGGGGACCTGAAGCGGCTGTTCGCTGCGGTGCGAGCGGCGTCGTCCCGGGGTCCTGCCAAGGCCAGACTCTTTGTGGAGGACATGGTCCAGATTGGGGAAGATGTGTATGCCCGCAGGAACCATCGGCTCACCCAGATCATGCAGCTGCCGATGCAAGATCGAAGGAGGGCGGTATACGCGTTCCTGCGCGGTGACACACCCTTCTGCCCGCCGGCAGGGAGGATCCTGCAGCGTCCGCCGTGGGACCCGTTTGCCGGCCTCCCCGGCGACCTGCGGGCAACCTTTCTGAGGGCACCGCTGCACGCACTGCTGGTGTCGCGGTCGTGCATCGAGCGTGAGGAGGCCCTGTCCTTGTTCCCTCACTGGATGGCGGCGGTGGCGCAGGCCTTCGACCGGTGGATCGGTTCCTGGGTGGCGCGAGACATCGCGGCATTCAGGGAGTGGTCCCGCGTGGTGTCGGCGCAGTCCTGGGCCCAGATGCGGGGTACCAAGGTGAGACACCCTGACGGCCAGAGTGATCCCTGGCTCCAGGTGTACGCCAACCATCCAGCTGTGGGGAACGTCGTGGGCTGGCCTCGCGAGGTGCTGCCAGTCCTTCAGCAACCTCTGTGCGGTCTCCCAGTCCTGGCGGTGGCTGTCGTACTTGACGTGGGTACGTTGTGGCTATGTGACCGGCAGCTGCGACGAGCCGTACCGGCGGTCACGGAGCAGCGGTCCATGGCAGTGTTAGTGGGCTCCGAGCAGCTGGCGCGGGTACAGGGCGACGACGCGCAAGGCCAAGTCACGGAGGCCATGTTCTCTCTGCCAGAGGGGGACGACCACGTGGCTGCCGATGCCCGTCACACCCTTGACACCCGGGGTCTCAGGGCGGTCATTGAGGCTCGGGCGGGAGGGCAACGCTTGGTTCTGGCTTCCGCCAGGGGCCCGGAGCAGGACGGGGTTGTTGTCATCGGGGAGGTCTTGCGGGACTACGGTTGGGAGCTCCTGGCGCATGGCACGCGCGGCCCCAAGGTGGCGCGGTGGCCCCGGCTGCTTGAGAGCCTGCCGGAGATGCCCGACGGACGACCGATACTCCGCCCGGTGTCCACGTGGGAGGAGGCGAGGCGCGGCCTCCTCAGTAGTGCCACAGCACGCACGCTGACAGGGGCTTTGCTCGGGCTCCAGGACGCGTGCTGCGATGTATGGCAGGACCTGTGGTCGCAGTGCTGTGATGGTAGCTGCGTTCCATCGCGGTCTGTGCTTCCGCAGCGATGCCACGGGTGCGGGGAGACGGTGTCCGTTTGGGTTCATCAGTGTGCCTCCGCCCCGCTGTGCGGGACATGTCAGGAGCATGCCGACAGGGGGTGGCCTAAGGCGAGGTGGGCACTGCGGCACTCTGGACGGATGTCCTCAAGTGCCTGGACGACAATCCAGGGTGGCCTGAAGAGCGTCCGAGTGGAAGGGGTACGGTGCCCTGGAGTGCCGTCTGCGGCCCTGCCCCTGATGCTGTGGTGGGCGGCTCTGGAGGGCGACTCACGGATACTCTGGTTGTGGCATCACGGAGGAGATGGTGACGGAGTGGTGGGTGCCGGGGGTGCAGGTTGATGGGGATGGGAACTGTGGGTGCACCAGCTACCATCCCTACGCTGGACGCAGCGGAGGGAGTGGCGCCTGAGAAGCAGTGCCTACGCGGCCTGATTGTGCGGTACTGGCAGGCGGCGTATGACGGCCAACGCGATGTGACAGGTCGTGCCGGCCTGATGGTGAGCCGTACTGCCCCCGTGCATGAGGGTCGGACAGGGATGCTTCACCCGCCTGCCCCGGGTCGCCGCATACAACAGTGAGGTGTCATGGGTCGTCCCGACCAGGGTAATAAGGCCCAAACCCCTGTAGGGTATTCCCATGGCACCGGGGTCTCTACTGGCGGCCCGGCTACGGCAGTCTTGGGAGTGGTTGCTCGGGATACACCGGGGGTGCACGGAGTTGTTTGGGGGTTACAGCGCTGCGGCGCCCCCTGGGAGTGTTACACGGGGTTGCGGGGTCAGCCTGCAGGCCCCAGGAGCGGCGACGGGGCGAAGATGTGTGCGTGGAAGGTTATGACGGTGGGGTCATCAGGGGGACAGTATGGCGGGCGTCGTGGAGACGGCATGGCAGCCTGGGAGGAGCGCTCACAGGGGGCACGTGGAGTTCCAGGTGGCGGAGTACTGGAGTCTTGGGGGTCAACGCGGCGGTACTGGGATCCGTACGGCGGGGGTACGCGGCGGTACTGGGGAGCCGTGCAGTGGGGGAGCAGCGGGGAAGTTCCAGATGACGGTGTACTGACATCGTGGGGGTGTACGCGGCGGTACAGGGGACCGTATGGTGGGGGTATGCGGCGGTACTGGAGTCCGTACGGTGGGGGAACGCGGCGGTACTGGGGAACCGTACAGTGGGGGAGCACGGGGATGCATGGCGGTACTGGGGTGTCCCCCTGACCCCTCTAACAACTCAGGGGGAGCGCGGGGGCATCCCCTGGCCCCGTTAACAAACTAGAGGGACCGTGCCTGCGGGCATGTACATAGTCTAACCTCTGACCATGGCCTTGTGGTTGCAGTGGTGAGTGTCGTGGCGGCTAGCAGGTGGCGTCGGCGTGGCAACAGCGGTACTGCGCGGCGTCGTAGTGAAGAGTATGCAGTCGCCTCACCACTGTAACAGCTTACCCCTGGGGGGCACCAGTCCGGTCGGCTAGAGGCGAGGAGGGCAGGGGAGCGGCGTGCTGAGTGGTCCGGGGGGTGACGTGCGGGCCAATGCTATAAGTAGGCTCGCCACGTCGTCGGTGGGGGCCGAACCTGCGGCCTGGCCACTGCTGTGGCGGAAGAGGCGCAACCACGGAAGCTGGCCAATCAGTGCAGGTAAGGGTCAAGGGTAGGCGCCAGGGCATTGTATGTGGGCCAGATGAGGTGCACCTGGTAACCACGGCCCGGGGCGAGCCTCTGGTGGGTACCCCTACAGGGGGTCGATAACCAAGCTACGGCACCCACCAGCCCGAATCCCAGCCAGCGATATTCACGGGTTGCGCCACTCCCGTCGCAAAGCGGCCGGCGTCCCCCCCTGTAGACCCTCAAGATATATTATATGCGGGCAAGTGAATGCCTCGATGCAGACTGGGCGCTGGCCCCTGACTTGGGATGCCAGCATGGTATATATCTGGGGTGTGGGGGCAGCACGGGGCCACGGGGACGTGGAGTTGGTAACGTGTTTCTGTACTATACTAGGGGGCTGGTGCGGTGGGAAGATGGCGTACAATGTGGAGACATGGGGGCGATGACAGCTGAGGGCCAGGCTAGGCTGGAGCCTCCCAGAAATCCTGGCTGTGCACATACAGGCTAGTGCGTGCTGGCAGAGGGGTACGTGGAGTCAGGGGTGGTGGGCAGTTTCGAGGACGCGGACGACAATGGATTACGTGGGGTCATGGGTGTTGGGTGTCTCCACAGTGGCGGGGCAACGTGAACGATGGAGGGTCAGCTCTCGCTTCGCCGCATGCGTGCTGCTTTGTTCCTTGGTTGCTGCATTGCGACGGACAGAGGTGCCCTTGCTTTCTGCTTGTTGCAATGCTGCTGCGCTGCTTTGCCTTGCCCCCTTACCCCCGGCGAACAAACGGGCCAGCGTCCGTCGCCGTTGCTAATGCTAACGCTTTGCAGTTGCCACTGCCCCCAAAGCCTGGTTGCCCGGTATCCCCGGTCCTCTGGGTCCTCCGTCATGCTGTGGGCCACCTCAGGCAGCCCTGGGACCCACGGGATCGAGCGAGGCAGGAACCACCTGTCGGCGCGAGATGCCCGGTAACTCCAGTAGACGGCATGATAAGTGGTTATGACTATGACTATGACTATATATATATATATATATATATATATATATATATATATATATATATATATATATATATATATATATATATATATATATATATATATATATATATATATATATATATATATATATATATACATATATATATATATATATATATATATATACATATATATATATAGATATATATATATATATATATATATATATATATATATATATTACTACACCCCTCTCCCCTTAAATTTAGCTAACAAGCAACAAGCAAGCAACAACAAAAACAACACGTCTCCGTGCCGTTTTGGCCATTGCTCCGTCCCAGCGCTTCGGATCTTGTCCCTGTGTAGCCATCTTGGAGCCTAGGTGGTGCCCTTGCCAAATCCAAGTTTTGAGCCAAAAACTCACCGCTGGCGGCCCGGGGCGGTGGCGCCAAGTCGGGAGGTGCCCTCCCAAACCTGCGCAGTTTTGGGCCAAAAACAGCCATTTCCCCCCAAAAACAGCCCTAGTAAGGGTTCAAAACAGCCAAACGAAGGCAAACGGCTGCTACACTCCACGTGCGGCTTGACTTTCTCGTGACCAAGGGACCTTTGGTGCCCTCTAACTCCACGATATGTCCGAGAAACGGCCCAAAAAGGCGTTAAAAAGCCCCAAAAACTGCGCAATGTGCACCAGCACCCCGAAACCAAGAACGGGCCGTATCTTGGGCTACGTGGCTCAAAAATGAATTCCGGGGGCACCTAGTCCACCCGCAACCCCCCACTTTTTGTGGTTTCCACCCCTCAGAATCGCCCAACGAGACACGTAGACCCCCGTACCAGTGGTCACTTGGTGCAGCCGGAGGGCCGGCCAGCCCACGCACAGTTGGGGGCCAACGATGGGTCCACCAGGGTCCCCGGGGCGAAAAAAATCATTTTCTCCAAAGTTGTTCCTAGACCACTTGGGATGCTCAAACAAGTGTTTTTAGGTCGTTTTGAGCCCGTGGTGGCGCGTTTTGGGCCATGACAAATCCCAAAATGCCTTGAAAATGGGACGTTTTGGGACCAACAATGGGTCAAAAATGGGTCAAAAACGCGTTTTTCCAAAAATGATCCCCGACCATTTATGATGCTCAAACTACTGGTTTTAGCCCATTTGGAGCCCGTGGCGACGCGTTTTGGCTCGTGGAACATCCCAAAATGCCTTGAAATGGGGCCGTTTTGGGACCAAAAATGGGTCAAAAATGGGTCAAAAACGCGTTTTTCCAACAGTGATCCCGGACCATTTGGGATGCTCAAACAAGTGTTTTTAGCCCGTTTTGAGCCCGTTTTGACCGAGTTTAGCCCGTTCCACCACATGTATGCACCACTTTGTGCCCTTCGCACGTACCTTAGAGCCGTGTGGCGGAGCCACCTAGAGTTGGGAGAGGGGTGTAGATTGGAGGATATATATATATATATATATATATATATATATATATATATATATATATATATATATATATATATATATATATATATATATATATATATATATATATATATATATATATATATATATATATATATATATATATATATATATATATATATATATATATATATATATCCTCTAATCTACACCCCTCTCCCAACTCTAGGTGGCTCCACCACACGGCTCTAAGGTACGTCCGACGGGCACAAAGTGGTGCATACATGTGGTGGAAGGGGCTAAACTCGGTCAAAACAGGCTCAAAACGGGCTAAAAACACTTGGTTGGGCATCCCAAATGATCCGGGATCACTTTTGGAAAAACGCGTTTTTGACCCATTTTTGACCCATTTTTGGTCCCAAAATGGCCCCTTTTTAAGGCATTTTGGGATTTTCCATGGCCCAAAATGCGCCACCACGGGCTCCAAACGGCCTAAAACCACTTGTTTGAGCATCCCAAGTGGTCTAGGAACAACTTTGGAAAAAAACATTTTTTTCGCCCGGGGGACCCTGGTGGACCCACCGTTGGCCCCCACTGTGCGTGGGCTGGCCGGCCCTCCGGCTCCACCAAGTACGGGGCCCTACGTGTCTCGTTGGGCGATTCTGAGGCTTGGAAACCACAAAAAGTGGGGGGTTGCGGATGGACTAAGTGCCCTCGGAATTCGGTTTTGAGCCACGTAGCCCAAGATACGGCCCGTGCTTGGTTTCGGGGTGCTGGTGCACATTGTGCAGTTTTTGGGGCTTTTTGGCGCCTTTTTGGGCCGTTTCTCGACATATCGAGGACTGAGAGGGCACCAAAGGTCCCTTGGTCACGAGAAAGTCAAGCCGCACATGGAGTGTAGCAGCCGTTTGCCTTCGTTTGGCTGTTTTGAACCCTTACTAGGGTCGTTTTGGGCGAAAAATGGCTGTTTTTGGCCCAAAACTGCGCAGATTTGGGAGGGCACCTCCCGACATGGCGCCACCGCCCCGGGCCGCCACCGGTGAGTTTTTGGCTCAAAACTTGGATTTGGCAAGGGCACCACCTAGGCTCCCAGATGGCTACATGGGCAAAAGATCCGAAGCGTTGGGACGGAGCAATGGCCAAAACGGCACGGAGACGTGTTGTTGTTGCTTGCTTGCTTGCTTGTTAGCTAAATTTAAGGGGAGAGGGGTGTAGTAATATATATATATATATATATATATATATATATATACATACATATCTATATATATATATATATATATATATATATATATATATATATACATACATATCTATATATATATATATATATATATATATCTATCTACCTATATATATATATATATATATATATATACATACATATATAAATATATATATATATATATATATCAAATACGCGATTTGCCCCCCTCCCCCCCACTCTGGGCCAACCAGTGCACTTTCGGGCAAGGTTAGGTGAACCCCCCCCTATTTTGCGTTCCAAAACACAAAAAAAATGTTTTAGAAGTGAATTGGATGGTGATTCGTGGGTATTTGCCCCTATAAAGGGCTAAAATTGCTAAAATGAGGGTAAGACATCACTGCTGGTAGGATCCTAACCAAAGTACTAAACGTAGGCACTGTTGTGGTCCAAACCCCTAATACAAGCACAAAATACCCCCAATAATAGTTTAGGGGACATGAAAATGGACGAGGGTATGTTAAAAATGCTGAATTACTATGTCATTGGGTGTATAGATGGGTCGTGTGGGTTATTTTTAGGATTTAGTGGTTATTTTTGGTACTCTGGTTAGGATCCTACTAGCAGTGATGTCATACCCTAATTTTAGCCATTTTAGCCCTTTATAGGGGCAAATACCCACTAATAACCATCCAATTCACTTCTAAAACATGTTTTTTTGTGTTTCCCGGCCCCAAAATAGGGAGGGGGGGTCACTAGTCCTGCCTCAAGTCGCACACTATACGTATATGTATATATATATATATATATATATATATGTATGTATATATATATATATATATATATATATATATATATATATATATATATATATATATATATCCTCTAATCTACACCCCTCTCCCAACTCTAGGTGGCTCCACCACACGGCTCTAAGGTACGTGCGAAGGGCACAAAGTGGTGCATACATGTGGTGGAAGGGGCTAAACTCGGTCAAAACGGGCTCAAAACGGGGTAAAAACACTTGTTTGAGCATCCCAAATGGTCCGGGATCACTTTTGGAAAAACGCGTTTTTGACCTATTTTTGACCCACTTTTGGTCCCAAAATGGCCCATTTTCAAGGCATTTTGGGATTTTCCATGAGCCAAAACCCGTCGCCACGGGCTCAAAATGGGCTAAAACCACTTGTTTGAGCATCATAAATGGTCCAGGATCACTTTTGGAAAAACGCGTTTTTGACCCATTTTTGACCCATTGTTGGTCCCAAAACGGCCCATTTTCAAGGCATTTTGGGATTTTCCATGACCCAAAACGCGCCACCACGGGCTCAAAACGGCCTAAAAACACTTGTTTGAGCATCCCAAGTGGTCTAGGAACAACTTTGGAAAAAATGATTTTTTCGCCCCGGGAACCTTGGTGGACCCACCGTTGGCCCCCACTGTGCGTAGGCTGGCCGGCCCTCCGGCTGCACCAAGTGACCACTGGTACGGGGGTCTACGTGTCTCGTTGGGCGATTCTGAGGCTTCGAAACCACAAAAAGTGGGGGGTTGCGGGTGGACTAGGTGCCCTCGGAATCGGACTTTGAGCCACGTAGCCCAAGATACGGCCCGTGCTTGGTTTCGGGGTGCTCGTGCACATTGCGCAGATTTTGGGGCTTTTTGGCGCCTTTTTGGGCCGTTTCTCGGACATATCGTGGAGTTAGAGGGCACCAAAAGTCCCTTCGTCACGAGAAAGTCAAGCCGCACGTGGAGTGTAGCAGCCGTTTGCCTCCGTTTGGCTGTTTTGCAGCCTTACTAGGGCTGTTTTGGGCGAAAAATGGCTGTTTTTGGCCCAAAACTGCGCAGATTTGGGAGGGCACCTCCCAACTTGGCGCCACCGCCCCGGGCCGCCACTGGTGAGTTTTTGGCTCAAAACTTGGATTTGGCAAGGGCACCACCTAGGCTCCAAGATGGCTACATGGGCAAATGATCCAAAGCGTTGGGACGGAGCAATGGCCAAAACGGCAAGGAGACGTGTTGTTGTTGCTTGTTGCTTGTTGTTGTCGCTTGTTGTTAGCTAAATTTAAGGGGAGAGGGGTGTAGTAATATATACATACATATATATATATATATATATATATACATACAATATATATATATATATATACATACATATATATATATATATACATATATATATATATATATATATATATATATATATATATATATATATATATATATATATATATATATATATATATATATATATATATATATATATATATATATATATATATATATATATATATATATATATATATATATATATATATATATATATATATATATATATATATATATATATATATAATATTACTACACCCCTCTCCCCTTAAATTTAGCTAACAAGCAACAAGCAAGCAACAACAACAACACGTCTCCGTGCCGTTCTGGCCACGCTCCGTTCCAACGCTTCGGATCTTTTGCCCATGTGGCCATCTTGGAGCCTAGGTGGTGCCCTTGCCAAATCCAAGTTTTGAGCCAAAAACTCACCGGTGGCGGCCCGGGGCGGTGGCGCCAAGTTGGGAGGTGCCCTCCCAAATCTGCGCAGTTTTGGGCCAAAAACAGCCATTTTTCGCCCAAAACAGCCCTAGTAAGGGTTCAAAACAGCCAAACGAAGGCAAACGGCTGCTACACTCCATGTGCGGCTTGACTTTCTCGTGACCAAGGGACCTTTGGTGCCCCCTAAGTCCTCGATATGTCCGAGAAACGGCCCAAAAAGGCGCCAAAAAGCCCCAAAAACTGCGCAATGTGCACCAGCACCCCGAAACCAAGCACGGGCCGTATCTTGGGCTACGTGGCTCAAAACCGAATTCCGAGGGCACCTAGTCCACCCGCAACCCCCCACTTTTTATGGTTTCCAAGCCTCAGAATCGCCCAACGAGACACGTAGGGCCCCGTACCAGGGGTCACTTGGTGCAGCCGGAGGGCCGGCCAGCCCACGCACAGTGGGGGGCCAACGGTGGGTCCACCAGGGTCCCCCGGGCGAAAAAAATGTTTTTTTCCAAAGTTGTTCCTAGACCACTTGGGATGCTCAAACAAGTGTTTTTAGGCCGTTTGGAGCCCGTGGTGGCGCGTTTTGGGCCATGGAAAATTCCAAAATGCCTTGAAAATGGGCCGTTTTGAGACCAACAATGCGTCAAAAATGGGTCAAAAAGCGTTTTTCCAAAATTGATCCTAGACCATTCGGGATGCTCAAACAAGTGGTTTTAGCCCATTTTGAGCCCATGGCGACGGGTTTTGGCTCATGGAAAATCCCAAAATGCCTTGAAAAGGGGCCATTTTAGGACCAAAAATGGGTCAAAAATGGGTCAAAACCGCGTTTTTCCAAAAGTGATACCGGATCATTTGGGATGCCCAAACAAGTGTTTTTGGCCGGTTTTGAGCCTGTTTTGACCGAGTTTAGCCCCTTCCACCACATGTATGCACCACTTTGTGCCCGTCGCACGTACCTTAGAGCCGTGTGGTGGAGCCACCTAGAGCTGGGAGAGGGGTGTAGATTAGAGGATACATATATATATGTATATATATATATATATATATATATATATATGTATATATATATATATATATATATATAAATATATATATATATATATATATAAATATATATATAATATATATATATATATATATATATATATATATATATATATATATATAGATATAGATATAGATATATATATATGTATATATATATATATATATATATATATATATATATATATATATATATATATATATATATATATATATATATATATATATATATATATATATATATATATATATATATATATATATATATATATATTACTACACCCCTCTCCCCTTAAATCTAGCTAACAAGCAAGCAAGCAACAAGCAAGCAAGCAACAAGCACTTCTCCTTTCCGTTTTGGCCATTGCTCGGCCTCATCGCTCCGGGCTCTACTCTACTCTAGCCATCCTAGAGCCTAGGTGGTGTGGCCTTGCCAAATCCAAGTTTTGAGCCAAAAACTCACCGGTGGCGGCCCGGGGCGGGGGCGCCAAGTCGGTAGGTGCCCTCCCAAATGTGCGCAGTTTTGGGCCAAAAATAGCCCTTTTTCGCCCAAAACGGCCCTAGTAAGGGCTCAAAACAGCCAAACGAAGGCAAACGGCTGCTACACTCCACGTGCCGCTTGCCTTTCTCGTGACCAAGGGACCTTTGGTGCCCTCTAACTCCACGATATTTCCGAGAAATGGCCCAAAAAGGCGCCAAAAAGCCGCAAAATCTGCGCAATGTGCACCAGCACCCCGAAACCAAGCACGGGCCGTATCTTGGGCTACGTGGCTCAAAGACGAATTCCGAGGGAACCTAGTCCACCCGCAACCCCCCACTTTTTACGGTTTCCAAGCCTCAGAATCGCCCAACGAGACGCCTAGACCCCCGTACTAGTGGTCACTTGGTGCAGCTGGAGGGCCGGCTAGCCCACGCACAGTGGGGGCCACCGGTGGGTCCACAAGGGTCCCCAGGGGGAAAAAAATCAGTTTTTCCAAAGTTGTTCCTAGACCACTTGGGATGCTCAAACAAGTGTTTTTCGGCCGTTTTGAGCCCGTGGTGGCGCGTTTTGGGCCATGGAAAATCCCAAAATGCCTTGAAAATGGGCCGTGTTGGGACCAACAATAGGTCAAAAATGGGTCAAAAACGCGTTTTTCCAAAAATGATCCTGGACCATTTATGATGCTCAAACAAGTGTTTTTAGCCCGTTTTGAGCCCCTGGCGACGGGTTTTGGCACATGGAAAATCCCAAAATGCCTTGAAAATGGGCCGTTTTGGGACCAAAATGGTTCAAAAATGGGTCAAAAATGCGCTTTTCCAAAAGTGATCCTGGACCATTTGGGATGCTCAAACAACTGTTTTTAGCCCGTTTTGAGCCCGTTTTGATGGAGTTTAGCCACTTCCACCACATGTATGCACCACTTTGTGCCCTTGGCCCGTACCTTAGAGCCGTGTGGTGGAGCCACCTAGAGTTGGGAGAGGGGTGTAGATTGGAGGATATATATATATATATATATATATATATATATATATATATATATATATATATATATATATATATATATATATATGTCTGTGTGTGTATATATATATATATATATATATATATATATATATATATATATATATATATATATAAAGCGGAGTCCCCCCCGGCGAATCCGAGGTTCTTCCTCGAAGGGGCCCACGAGCCCAGGGGACGCCACCGGGTTTTTACGGCCATGCCGGACGGAGCTCCCACCGGCGACCCCCCCCCCACGTGGAGGGAGCACACAACAACCGCAAGCCCCCCCCCCCCCCTCAGCCCCCCCCCCAAAAAGGGACTCCGGCGCGGAGGGTTGGGGATATAGTCCCATGCCGCGCGGCCATGAATCGACATGGCCCTACACCGGGCGATATACGCCCTCCCCCCCCCCCTCGCTCAAGAGGGGCCCCCGTCGTCCCCCGGACAGGGAGCAACCCCCCCCCCCCCCCTCAAGGAACGGCCGCCCTCGGGAGCCCTCGCCCGGCCCCCGGGGGCCTCTCGGGGTTCGCCCCCGAGCCCGCCCGGCCCTTCCACGCCCCCCCTCACCAGCCACAGCCCACAGGCCCGCCCGGTCTCCCCCGCGCCGGCCCACAACCACCAGGGACCCGGGCCCCGGAGCCCCGGAGCCCAGCCCCGCCCGCCCCCCCGGTACCCCTCCGGCGGGGCCCGTCCCGGTCTGGTTCGGCCGCGAGGGGACGGCGTGGCGCTTCCCCCCGCCTCCACCAGGATTCGCCCCCGTGGATGATGCTCGGCGGGATTCGTCCCCGCCGAGCGGGGTGCGGGCCCCACCGCTGTCTGCGGCCCCGCCGACACCTCGAGCGCCCCCGGCTCCCCGGCCGCCTTTGGCCAGCCCCGCCCGCTCCTCCGCCCGGTCGGCCGCACGGTGACGCTCTGCGGCTGAGCTCACCGCACCCCCGTCCCCCTCGCGCGCGCACCCACCCACCAGCCCACAGCCCCCCCCCCCCCCCCAACGTGCACGCCGTGCCCCCACCGCCCCCCCACTCTCCCGCCCCTCCTCTCTCAGGTACCGCAGCCCCCGAGGTGGGCTGCCGCAGCCGCCGACGGACGGCCGCCTTACGAACAAGAGGACCCCCCGCACGCGGTGGGGGTCCAGACCTTGCACCCCTTCCCCCTGCCACACGCATCATGGCTTTGCATGTGTCATACCTCCCTCCCTATGCACCATGTGTCATGGCCGCGAGTGGCCTTTGCCTCCCCTCCCCCACACCGAAGCCGCACGGGGGGGGCCGAAGGCCCCTGAGTGGGGCCCCCAGAACCCCTGCAGCTGCGCCTCCCGACTGGAGGGTGGTGGGGCCCGCCGGTGCGCGGTACGAGCCTCCGCCACCCTCCATCCGCCTGCCACGAACCCTTGACCCCCCCCTTGTCCCCCCCCGTCCCCCACCCCGGCTGGGGTGGCGCGGCCCGCGCGTGCGGTACGAGCCCGCGCCGCCCCTTGATGCATTATACGGGCAGTGCGGGCCGCTAGGAGAGCGGAGGGACCCCGCACTGCCCCGAGCGCCCCCCCCCACGACAGCTGGCGCTAAAGGCCAACCGGCGCCTGGCGGGCTGTTGTGCAGGGGGGGCGAGGCGACCGGGCGCTTTGTACCCGCCCCCAACGGGGGTCTGTACCCACGGCGCCGGGCACAGACACCCGTTGGGAGGTAGCCACACCACCACCCGCCACAGCACCACGGCCACGGGAGGAAGAGAATAGCGCCGGGCAACGGCCTCCCCCAGGCCGAGGGAAGGTGCCGACCGCCAGGCTCATCCTGGCCCCCCATTTCCTCTTCATTGTCATCCCCCTTGGCCGTCCCGGCCTACAGTCCCCGCGGCGGGTAAGTTCCTGGGGTACAACCCTAAGAACTTCGGTGACGGAAACACAGGTCGTGGTTTCGCACCCGGCCGACGTGCGGAGCCTCCGCCCCCACGGGACCCCAGGGCACCCCGGCCATCCCAGCCAGGGATAGCCCGCCGCCATCGCCCCAGCCCCCATCCCCAGGCTTTCCGGCCTCAGTTCCCCTGCGTCTTCCTCGCCACATCCTCGTAGTGAAAGGCTAGGTAGCAGGCCACACCCCCACACCACCCCACGGCACGCCCCTCACGCACCCCACGCCGCCCCCGGCCGCCCACCACGGGCCCGACTCTGGACCGTTGTCTGTCGAGCAGGGCCCCACACCCCCCGCCGCCCTCACGCCACCCCTTCCTCTACCCTACACGACAGCCCCACGCCGCTGCGCCCCTACGCAGCCCCACACTGCTGCGCCCCTGCGTGGCCCCGCATTGCTGCGCCCCTGCACAGCCCCATGCTGCCGCGCCCATGCGCAGCCCCATGCTGCGCCCCTTCGCATCCCCACGCTGCTGCACCCCTGCGCAGCCCCACGCTGCAGCGCCCCCGCGCGGCCCCGCGCTGCTGCACCCCTGCACAGCCCTCGCTGCTGCGCCCATGCGCGGCCCCACGCCACTGCGCCCCCGCGCAGCCCACACTACCACACCCCTGCGCGGCCCCACGCTGCTGCGCCCCTGCGCAGCCCCACGCTGCGCCCCTAGGCAGCCACATACAACACCTTTGCGCATCCCCACACTGCGCCCAAGCGCAGCCCCACGCTGCTGCGCCCCTGCGCAGCTCCGCGCCGCGCCCATACGCGGCCCCATTATGCGCCCCTGCGCGGCCTCCCACCACTGCGCCGCCGCTCGCTACGCCCCTGTGCAGCCCCTAGCTGCTGCGCTCCTGCGGAGCCCCACGCCGCGCCCCTCCACGGCCCCACGCTGCCCCCCGGGGCTGCTCCGCGCTGCGCCCCTGCGCAGCCCCACGCTGCTGCGCCCTTGCGCAGCCCCACGCTGCGCCCCTGCGCAGCGCCGCACTGCGCCCCTGTACAACCACACGCTGCGCCCCAGCGCACCCCCATGCCGCTGCGCCCCTACACAGCCCCCCCACCACTGCGCCGCCCCACACAGCTGCTCTGCGCAGCCCCACGCTGCTGCACCCCTGCGCAGCCCCACGCTGCTGCACCCCTGCGCAGCCCCACACTGCTGCACCCCTGCGCAGCCCCACGCTACTGCACCCCTGCGCGGCCCCACGCTGCCCTCCAACGCAGCCCCACGCTGCTGCGCCCCTGCGCAGCCCCACGCTGCGCCCCTGCGCAGCGCCGCACTGTGCCCCTGTACAGCCACACGCTGCGCCCCAGCGCACCCCCATGCCGCTACGCCCCTACACAGCCCCCCCACCACTGTGCCCCCCCACACAGCTGCTCCGCGCAGCCCCACGCTGCTGCGCCCATGCGCAGCCCCACGCCGCTGCACCCCTGCGTGGCCCCACGCTGCCCTCCAGCGCAGCTCCACGCTGCTGCGCCCCTGCGCAGCCCCATACTACACCTTTGCGCAACGCACAACCCAAGCGCAGCCCCACGCTGCGCCCCTGCGCAGCCCCGCGCTGCTGCGCCCCTGCGCAGCCCCACGCTGCTGCGCCCCTACGCAGCCCCACGCTGCTGCGCCCCTGCGCGGCCCCACGCTGCACTCCAGAGCAGCCCCACGCTGCTGCGCCCCTACGCAGCCCCTGCACAGCCCTGGCTGCCGCGCCCCTGCGCAGCCCCACGCTACTGAGCCCCTGCCCAGCCCCAGGTTGCTGCGCCCCTGCGCAGCCCCACGCTGCCCTCCAGCGCAGCCCCACGCTGCTGCTCCCCTGCACAGCCCCGCGCTGCTGCGCCCCTGCGCAGCCCCACGCTGCACTCCAGAGCAGCCCCACGGTGCTGCGCCCACGCTGCTACGCCCCTGCACAGCCCCACACTGCTGCGCCCCTGCACAGCCCTGGCTGCCGCGCCCCTGCGCAGCCCCACGCTGCTGCTCCCCTGCGCGGCCCCACGCTGTTGCGCCCCTGCGCAACCCCGCGCTGCGCCCCTGCGCCGCCCCAAACCGTTGCGCCCCTATGCAGCCCCACGCTGCGCCCCTACGCAGCCCCACGCTGCGGCGCCCCTGCACGGCCCCATGCCGCGCCCCGGCGCGGCCCCACGCTGCTACGCCCCTACGCAGCCCCACGCCGCTGCGCCCCTGCGCGGCCCCGCGCCGCGCCCCTGCACGGCCCCATGCCGCGCCCATACGCGGCCCCACGCTGCACTCCTCTGCGGCCCCGCGCTGCGCCCCTGCCCAGCCCCGCGCTGCGCCCCTGCAAGTCCCACGCGGCTGCTCCCCTGCGCAGCCCCACGCTGGTGCGCCCCTGAACAACCCTGCGCTTCGCATCTGCGCAGCCCCACGCTGCGCCCCTGCGCGGCCCCGCACTGCGCCCCTGATCAGCCCCACACTGCTGCGCCCCTGCGCCGCACCACGCTGCGCCCCTACGCAGCCCCACGCTGCGCCCCTACACAGCCCCACACTGCTGCGCCCCTTCACGGCCCCATACCAAGCCCCTGCGCAGCCCCACGCTGCTGCGCCCCTGCACAGCCCTCGCTGCCGCGCCCCTGCGCAGCCCCACGCTGCTGCTCCCCTGCGCGGCCCCACGCTGTTGCGCCCCTGCGCAACCCCGCGCTGCGCCCCTGCGCCGCCCCAAACCGTTGCGCCCCTATGCAGCCCCACGCTGCGCCCCTACGCAGCCCCACGCTGCGGCGCCCTTGCACGGCCCCATGCCGCACCCCGGCGCGGCCCCACGCTGCTACGCCCCTACGCAGCCCCACGCCGCTGCGCCCCTGCGCGGCCCCGCGCCGCGCCCCTGCACGGCCCCATGCCGCGCCCATACGCGGCCCCACGCTGCAATCCTGTGCGCCCCCGCGCTGCGCCCCTGCCCAGCCCCGCGCTGCGCCCCTGCAAGTCCCACGCGGCTGCTCCCCTGCGCAGCCCCACGCTGGTGCGCCCCTGCACAACCCTGCGCTTCGCATCTGCGCAGCCCCACGCTGCGCCCCTGCGCGGCCCCGCACTACGCCCCTGATCAGCCCCACACTGCTGCGCCCCTGCGCCGCACCATGCTGTGCCCCTACGCAGCCCCACGCTGCGCCCCTACGCAGCCCCACACTGCTGCGCCCCATCACGGCCCCATACCAAGCCCCTGCGCAGCCCCACGCTGCTGCGCCCCTGCGCGGCCCCGCGCCGCGCCCCTACGCGGCCCCTTGCCGCGCCCCCGCGCAGCCCCATGCTGCGCCCCTGCGCAGCCCAACACTGCTACGCCCCTACGCAGCCCCCCGCTGCGCCCCATTCGCGGGCCCGGGCTGCGCCCCAGCGCAGCTCCGCGCTGATACGCTCCTGCGCAGCCCGACGCTGCTGCGCCCCTGCGCGGCCCCGCGCCGCGCCCCTTCACGGCCCCGTGCCACGCCCATACGCGGCCCCACGCTGCACTCCTGCGCGGCCCCACGTTGCGCCCCGGCGCAGCCCCGCGCTGCGCCCCTACGCGGCCCCACGCTGCGCCCCTGCGCAGCCCCACGCTGCTGCACCCCTCCACGGCCCCATGCCGCGCCCATGCGCGGCCCCGCGCCGCGCCCCTGCGCAGCCCCACGCTGCTGCGCCCCTGCGCAGCCCCGCGCTACGCCCCTCCGCAGCCCCACACTGCTGCGCCCCTGCGCCGCCCCACACTGCTGCGCCCCTGCGCCGCACCACGCTGCGCCCCTGCGCAGCCCCATGCTGCTGCGCCCCTTCACGGCCCCATGCCGCGCCCCGGCGCGGCGCAACGCTGCCGCGCCCCTGCGCAGCCCCACGCTGCGCCCCTGCGCAGCCCCACGCTGCTGCGCCCCTGCACGTCCCCTTGCCGCGCCCCCGCGCGGCCCCTTGCCGCGCCCCCGCACAGCCCCATGCTGCGCCCCCGCGCAGCCCAACGCTGCTGCGCCCCTACGCAGCCCCCAGCTGCGCCCCATTCGCGGCCCCACGCTACGCCCCGGCGCAGCCCCGCGCTGCCATGCCCCTGCGCAGCCCCACGCTGCTGTGCCCCTACGGGCCCCGCGCCGCGCCCCTTCACGGCCCCATGCCACGCCCATGCGCGGCCCCGCGCTGCGCCCCTGCGCAGCCCCACGCTGCGCCCCTACGCAGCCCCAAGCTGCGCCCCTGCGCAGCCCCACGCTGCTGCACCCCTCCACGGCCCCATGCCGCGCCCAAGCGCGGCCCCGCGCTGCGCCCCTGCGCGGCCCCACGCTGCTGCGCCCCTGCGCAGCCCCACAATGCTGCGCCCCTGCGCCGCCCCACACTGCTGCGCCTCTGCGCGGCCCCACGCTGCGCCCCTGCGCAGCCCCACGCTGCGCCCCTACTCAGCTCCACGCTGCGCCCCTGCGCAGCCCCACGCTGCTGCGCCCCTTCACGGCCCACGCCGCGCCCCGGCGCAGCCCCACGCTGCTGCGCCCCCTGCGCAGCCCCACGCTGCCGCGCCCCTGCGCAGCCCCGCACCGCGCCCCTGCGCAGCCCCACGCTGCGCCCCTGTGTGGCCCAGCGCTGCTGCGCCCCGGCGCAGCCCAGCGCTGCTGCGCCCCTGCTCGGCCCCACGCCGCGCTTTTGCGCGGCCCCATGCCGCGCCTTTGCGCGGCTTCACGTTGCGCCCCGGCGCAGCCCCACGCTGCTGCGCCCCTACGCGGCCCCACGCTACTGCGCTCCTGCGCAGCCCCACGCTGCTGCGCCCCTGCGCAGCCCCACACTGCTGCGCCCGTGCGCAGCCCCACGCTACGCCCTGCGCAGCCCCACACTGCTGTGCCCCTGCGCCGCCCCACAGTGCTGCGCCCCTGGGCCGCACCACGCTGCGCCCCTGCGCAGCCCCATGCTGCTGCGCCCCTTCACGGCCCCATGCCGCGCCCCGGCGCGGCCCCACGCTGCTGCGCGCCTGCGCAGCCCCACGCTGCTCCGCCCCTGCACGGCCCCTTGCCGCGCCCACCGCGCAGCCCCTTGCCGTGCCCCCGCGCAGCCCCACGCTGCGCCCCTGCGCAGCCCAACGCTGCTGCGCCCCTACGCAGCCCATAGCTGCGCCCCATTCGCGGCCCCACGCTACGCCCCGGCGCAGCCCCGCGCTGCCATGCCCCTGCGCAGCCCCACGCTGCTGCGCCCCTGCGCGGCCCTGCGCCGCGCCCCTTCACGGCCCCATGCCACGCCCATGCGCGGCCCCGCGCTGCGCCCCTCCGCAGCCCACGCTGCGCCCCTACGCAACCCCACGCTGTGCCCCTGCGCAGCCCCACGCTGCTGCACCCCTCCACGCCCCCATGCCGCGCCCAAGCGCGGCCCAGCTGCGCCCCTGCGCAGCCCCACCTGCTGCGCCACTGCGCCGCCCCGCGCTGCGCCCCCCCTCAGCCCCACACTGCTGCGCCCCCGCTCAGCCCCACACTGCTGCGCCCCTGCGCCCGCCCCACACTGCTGCGCTCCTGCGCAGCCCCACGCTGCGCCCCTACTCAACCCCACGCTGCGCCCCTGCGCAGCCCCACGCTGCTGCCCCCCTTCACGGCCCCCATGCCGCGCCCCGGCGCAGCCCCACGCTGCCGCGCCCCTGCGCAGCCCGCGCCTGCGCCCCTGCGCAGCCCCACACTGCTGCGCCCCTGCGCCGCCCCACACTGCTGCGCCCCTGCGCAGCCCCACGCTGCGCCCCTGCGCAGCCCCACGCTGCGCCCCTACTCAGCTCCACGCTGCGCCCCTGCGCAGCCCCGCGCCGCGCCCCCACGCATCCCCACGCTGCGCCCCTGCGTGGCCCAGCGCTGTTGCACCCCGGCGCAGCCCAGCGCTGCCGCGCCCCTGCACGGCCCCACGCCGCGCTCTTGCGCGGCCCCATGCCGCGCCTTTGCGCGGCTTCACGCTGCGCCCCTGAGCAGCCCCACGGTGCGCCCCTGCGCAGCCCCACACTGCTGCGCCCCTGCGCAGCCCCACGCTACTGCGCCCCTGCGCAGCCCCACGCTACTGCGCCCCTGCACGGCCCCATGCCGCGCCCATGCACGGCCCCGCGCTGCGCCCCTGCGCAGCCCCACGCTGCACCCCTGCGCAGCCCCACGCCGCGCCCCTGCGCAGCCCTCGCTGCACCCCTGCGCAGCCCCATGCCGCGCCCCTACGCGGCCCCATGCCGCGCCCATACGCGGCCCCACGCTGCACCCCTGCGCGGCCCCACACTGCTGCGCCCCTGCGCCGCCCCACACGGCTGCGCCCCTGCACCGCACCACGCGGCGCCCCTGCGCAGCCCGGGCAGGGAGCAACCCCCCCTCCCCCCCCCTCAAGGAACGGCCGCCCTCGGGAGCCCTCGCCGAGCCCCCGGGGGCCTCTCGGGGTTCGCCCCCGAGCCCGCCCGGCCCTTCCACGCCCCCCCTCACCAGCCGCAGCCCACAGGCCTGCCCGGTCTCCACCGCACCGGCCCACAACCACCAGGGACCCGGGCCCCGGAGCCCCGGTGCCCAGCCCCGCCCGCCCCCCCGGTACCCCTCCGGCGGGGCCCGTCCGAGTCCGGTTCGGCCGCGAGGGGATGGCGTGGCGCTCCCCCCCGCCTCCACCAGGAATCGCCCCCGTGGATGATGCTCGGCGGGATTCGTCCCCGTCGAGCGGGGTGCGGGCCCCACCGCAGACCGCGGCCCCGCCGACACCTGGAGCGCCCCGGGCTCCCCGGCCGACTTTGGCCAGCCCCGGCCGCTCCTCCGCCCGGTCGGCCGCACAGTGACGCTCTGCGGCTGAGGTCACCGCACCCCCGTCCCCCTCGCGCGCGCACCCACCCACCAGCCCACAGCCCCCCCCCCCCCCCCCCCAACGTGCACGCCGACCCCATGGAGTGGGGCTCTCGGGGCCGCCGCCGACCACCGGCCGGTCCGCCTGCGCCGCCCCGCGGCCGCCACGGGCCCCGCACCCGCATGGCGCCGCCTCCGCCTAGGCCGCCCGCCGCTACCCACGCGCCCAGCCTACGCCTCGGCCCCCCGGGCCACACTTCCAGCTTGCCGCTGGTCCCGCGGCCCGCAGTGGGGCCCGCATCGGGCGCGCCGACGCCCTTGCACACGCGCCCCCCACGGCAAGGCTAGCGCGGCGCGCGTGCCCCCGGCGCGCCCGCCGACCCCATGGAGTGGGGCTCTCAGGGCCACCTCCGGCCGCCGGCCGGTCCGCCCACACCGCCCCGCGACCGCCACGGGCCCCGCACCCGCATGGCGCCGCCTCCGCCTCGGCCGCCCGCCGCTACTCACGCGCCCGGCCCAGGCCTGAAACCCCCCCGCCGGCCGTGCTGCGCGGCCTCCCGCACACGGGACGCAGGGACGGGCACCAGGGGATAGACCATACATGGTCCCCGCCCACTCCACCCCCCTTACTTCAGCTCCGCACAGGACGTAGCCCCCTCACCTGTCGCGGGGGAGTGGCGGCTGGAAGCGAGGGGAACCGGGGCCCCGCAGGTCCCCGGACAGATGGTCCCTCCATCCCGCCCCCCATCCCGCCTCCGTTTGGCACAGGTGCGCACGCCCTCCCCCCACGGCGGGGGAGGGATCCAGGGTAACTTCCACAGGTAGCCCCACCCTCCTCCACACGCGCCCCCCCCCCCTCCACACCACGGCGCCCCCCCCCCCCCCCCCTCGGTCGTCGTCGGCGCACGCCCGGCCAGCGTGACACCGGCCGACTGCTCCCTTGCGCCCTTCCCAGGGAGAGCGTGTCTGGCAATTTCTCCCGCCGGCACGTGCTGGGTGCCCTCACAACAACAACAACAACAACAATATATATATATATATATATATATATATATATATATATATACATATATATATACATATATATATATATATATATATATATATACATATATATATATACATATACATATATATATATATATATATATACATATATATATATATATATACATATATATATATATATATATATATATATATATTTCTGAGTCTCTATTTTTTTTCGATGTCTTGCAGATATTTGTGATGGGTCCCCCCCGGCGCACAAACAAGGGTTTTTAGCCCATTTTGAGCCCGTTTTGACCGGGTTAGCCACTTCTGCCACATGTCATATATATATATATATATATATATATATATATATATATATATATATATATATATATATATATATATATATATATATATATATATATATATATATATATATATATATATATATATATATATATATATATATATATACATATATATACATCTATATATATATATATACATATATATATATATATATATATGCATATATATATATATATATATATATATATATCTCTCGCTTCGCCGCATGCGTGCTGCTTTGTTCCTTGGTTGCCGCTTTGCGACGGACAGAGTAGCCCATGCTTTCTACTTGTTGCGATGTTGCTGCGTTGCTTTGCCTTGCCCCCTTATCCCCGGCGAACAAACGGGCCAGCGCCCGTCGCCGTTGCTAATGCTAACGCTATGCAGTTGCCACCGCCCCCAAAGCCTGGTTGACCGGTATCCCCGGTCCTCTGGGTCCTGCGTCATGCTGTGGGCCGCCTCATACATATACATATATATATATATATATATATACATATATATATATATATATATATACTTATAATATATATATATATATATATATTTCTGAGTCTCTATTTTTTTTCGATGTCTTGCAGATATTTGTGATGGGTCCCCCCCGGCGCACAAACAAGGGTTTTTAGCCCATTTTGAGCCCGTTTTGACCGGGTTAGCCACTTCTGCCACATGTCATATATATATATATACATATATATATATATATATATATATATATATATATATATATATATATATATATATATATATATATATATATATATATATATATATATATATATATATATATATATATATATATATATATATATATATATATATATATATACATATATATACATCTATATATATATATATACATATATATATATATATATATATATATGCATATATATATATATATATATATATATATATATATCTCTCTCGCTTCGCCGCATGCGTGCTGCTTTGTTCCTTGGTTGCCGCTTTGCGACGGACAGAGTAGCCCATGCTTTCTACTTGTTGCGATGTTGCTGCGTTGCTTTGCCTTGCCCCCTTATCCCCGGCGAACAAACGGGCCAGCGCCCGTCGCCGTTGCTAATGCTAACGCTATGCAGTTGCCACCGCCCCCAAAGCCTGGTTGACCGGTATCCCCGGTCCTCTGGGTCCTGCGTCATGCTGTGGGCCGCCTCAGGCAGCCCTGGGGATCGAGCGAGGCAAGAACCACCTGTCGGCGCGAGATGCCCGGTAACACCAGTAGACGGCATGATAAGTGGTTATGACTATGACCATGACTATATATACATATATATATATATATATATATATATATATATATATATACATATATATATATATACATATATATATATAATATATATATATATATATATATATATATATATACTGGTACTTGCCAAGGGACAACTTGATGCATGCATGTGGCGCAAAGGGCTACACTGGGTCACAACGGGCTCAAAATGGGCTCATTTCACATGTTTGTGCACCCCCCATGGTCCGGGATGAATTTTGGAAAAAGCGTTTTCGACCCATTTGTCACTCATTTTTGCTCCAAAAATAGACGCTTTTGGGGTCTTCCATGGGCCAAAACACGTCAGCATGGGCTCAAAATGGGCTAAAAGCACTTGCTTGAGCATCCTGGATGGTCCGGGATCTCGTTTGGATAAACGCATTTTTTCGTCCCGAAATGGCCCCTTTTCAAGGCTTTTTGGCATTTTCCATGGGCCAAAACGCGTCACCACGGGCTCGAAACAGGCTAAAAACACGCATTTTGGTTGATGGAAAATCCCGAAACGCCTTAAAAATGGGCCGTTTTTGTACGAAAAATGGATCAAAAATGGGTCAAAAGCGCATTTCCAAACGTGATCCTTTCTGAGTGTCTATTTTTTTTCGATCTCTTACAGGAACTTTTGATGGATCCCCCCCGGCGACCAGGCGCCGCGGGGGGTACAGTGAAACCCTGGCCGGGGGGCAGCCGGGGCCTGCTAGGGCCGCGCCCCCCGCGGCATTTGGAACGGCCACCCGCGGCAGCGGCTCCTGCGGGAGCTGTGGCAGCGGCGGGCAGCCGTAGCGTGATGCTTCTTTGGCAGCACGTGCAGTCCGGCGCCCAGAGTATAACTGGTGGGCAAGGTGCAGGTGCGTGCCGTGCGAAATGCTTGCAAATTGCGTGCGTAGTGCCCTGCATAGAGACAAGCGTGAAACAGAGCAGGGGAGGGCGAGAGTAGGGCAGCCAAGGAGCAAGAGAGGGGGACGGGTTGCCTCGCGAATTGCTCTGCGCAGTGCTGCAAAGTGCGTGCATGGACAGGGGGGGCAGGAGACGGACGGAGGGGTGGGGTCAGGGCGCCAGGAGGCAGGGCCCCGCGCAGCCGAGCACAGGGGCAGAAAGGTGAAGGGTGGAGCAGGGCAGAGTATGCCTCGTAAAGAATTGTGCGTAGTGTCCTCGCGTAGTGTTGTGCATCTTGCACGTCAGTATCTCCTCCACCCTGGTGAAGCCTTCGACCCTTTGGTTTTGGCTGACGATCCTGACACTTTCGCTGAGCTGGAGGTGAAGGAGATCAAGAATGGCTGCTTGGTTATATTCTCTGTGTTCGGCTACTACGTGCAGGCCATCGCGACTGGAGAGGGTCCTGTTGAGAGCTGGGCCCCCCACATCGCCCTCCCATTTGCCGTGAAAGGTATGACCAGCGCCAATGCCACCCTGCCTGCCTGTTCGCTTTTTCTCCTGTGGCCATGTTCGCCACCGCTGCCTGGTATGGCCCTGAGCGCAGCAAGTGGTTGGGCCCATTTTCTGATGCCTCCTCTCCTGGCTGCCTCACTGGTGAGTACCCTGGTGACTACGGTTGGGACGCTGCCGGTTTGGCTGCTGACCCTACCACCTTCGCCGCCGTGTACCATGAGGCCGAATTGACCCACGCTCGTTGGGCTATGTTGGGCACTTTGGGCTGCTTGACCCCTGAGTTGTTGGCCAAGTACGCTGGTGTGCAAATCGATCAGCCTGTGTGGTTCAAGGCTGGTGCTCATATCTTCCCTGAGAGCGGTCTGGACTACCTTGGCAGCTCCAGCCTGGTGCACGCCCACTCCATCCTTGCTGGCGGGCCTATTGTGTGCAGGGTGGTCCGCTGCACGAGTATCTGCATCTGCTCCACCCTGGTGAGGCCTTCGACCCTGTGGTTTTGGCTGACGACCCTGACGCTTTCGCTGAGCTGAAGGTGAAGGAGATCAAGACCGGCTGTTTGGCTGTGTTCTTTACGTTCGGCTACTACGTGCAGGCCATCGCGACTGGAGAAGGTCCTGTTGAGAGCTGGGCCCCCCACATCGCCGACCCATTCGCCGTGAAAGATATGGCCGGCGCCAATGTTGCCCTGCTCGCTCCTTTCCCGGTGGCAACGTTCGCCACCGCAGCCTGGTATGGCCCTGAGCGCAACAAGTGGTAGGGCCCATTCTCTGATGCCTCCTCCCCTGACTACCTCACTGGTGAGTACCCTGGAGACTACGGTTGAGACGCCGCCGGTTTGGCTGCTGACCCTACCACCTTCGCCGCCGCGTACCATGAGGCCGAGTTGACCCACGCTCGATGGGCTATGTTGGGCACTTTGGGCTGCTTGACCCATGAGTTGTTGGCCAAGTACGCTGGTGTGCAAATCGATCAGCCTGTGTGGTTCAAGGCTGGTGCTCATATCTTCCCTGAGGACGGTCTGGGCTACCTTGGCAGCTCCAACCTGGTGCACGCCCAGTCCGTCCTTGCTATCGCGGCCCGCCAGTTTGTCCTGAAGGGTGCCATTGAGGCCTACCGTGTGAAGGGTGGTCCTCTGCGCGTGCATCTGTATCTGCTGCACCCCGGTGAAGCCTTCGACCCTCTGGTTTTGGGTGACGACCCTGACACTTTCGCTGAGCTGAAGTTGAAGGAGATCAAGAACGGCTGTTTGGCTATATTCTCTGTGTTTGGCTACTACGTGCAGGCCATCGCGACTGGTGAGGGTCCCGTTGAGAGCTGGGCCTCCCACATCGCCGACCCATTCGCCGTGAAAGGTATGACTAGCGCCAATGTTACCCTGTTCGCTCCTACCCCTATGGCCATGTACGCCACCGCTGCCTGGAATGGCCCAGAGCGCCACAAGTGGTAGGGCCAATCTCTGATGCCTCCACCCCTGACTACCTCACTGGTGAGTACCCTGGTGACTACGGTTGGGACTTCGCCGCATACCGTGAGGCCGAGTAGATCCACGCATGTTGGGCTATGTTTGGCACTTTGGGCTGCTTGACCCCTGAGTTGTTGGCCAAGTACGCAGGTGTGCAATTCGATGCGTCTGCGTGGTTCCAGGCCTTCTGGGTGTTTAACAGTGTTTAACAGGTGGCCAAGGTGCGTGTCGTGCGACGTGCTTCGCAACCTGTCATGCGTCGTGCTTCGCATAGTGCGCGAGAACCACCGGAGGGGGCAGAAGCAGGGCAACCAGAAGGCGGGAGAAGGTGAGGGCATTAGCAACATAGGTGCCCAAACAACGGGCGCGGAGAGGGAGAGGCAGGGGCGAGGGGACGGGTTAAGCAACGCACATTGCATGCACAGTGCGTGCGAGAACAGAGGGGGCAGGAGAAGGACGGAGGGGCGGGGACAGAGCGCCAGGAGGTGGGACACCGCACGGCCAGGTGCAGGGGTGAAGGGCGTGTCGTGCGACGTGCTTCGCAACTTGTCATGCATAGTGCTTCGCGTAATGCACGAGAACCACCGGAGGGGGCAGAAGCAGGGCAACCAGAGGGCAGGAGAAGGGGAGGGCAACAGCAACACAGGTGCCCAAACAACGGGCGCGGAGAGGGAGAGGGAGGGGCGGGAGGACGGGTTTGCATCGCACATTGCACGCACAGTGCGTGCGCAGACAGAGGGGGCAGGAGAAGGACGGAGGGGCGGGGACAGAGTGCCAGGAGGTAGGACGCCGCACGGCCAGGTGCAGGGGTGACGAGTGGGGCACGGCAGGGTGTGCCTCGTATAGTGTCACGCGTAGTGCCTGTAGTAATAAACTGGCCTGAGGTGCTGCTCGGCCGCTGGGCATACTCTGGTGCCTGACCCCTGAGCTGCTGCTATCGACAATGGTGCCAGTACAGGTGTGTAGTTCGAGGCTGGTGCCATGGTCTTCGAGTCTTATGGCTTGAACTACATGGGTCCCCCCGCGTTGGTGCGCGCCCAGTCCATCCTTGCCGTGTTGGCCTGCCAGGTTGTCCTGATGGGTGCCATCGAGGCTTAACGTGTGAACGGTGGTCCATTCGGTGGACGTGACCTTGATCTGGTGTACCCTAGTGGCAAGTGATTTAACCCTCTGGGTTTGGCCGACGACCCTGATGTGGCTGCCGAGCTGAAGGTGAAGGAGATCAGGAGCGGCCGTTTGGCGATGCTCTCCAAGTTCGGCTACTATGTGCAAGCTGCAGTCACCGGCCAGGGCCCTGTTGAGAACTGGGCCTCCCACATTGCTGATCCATTTGCGGTGAACAGGTTGACCCTTGAGATTGCCACCCAGAACACGCCATCTGTTGCCATGTTCGCAGCTGCTGGGAAGTAGACGGCCGCCGCCCCAAGGTGGATTTGTCTGGCTGGTATGGCCCTGACTGCAAGAAGTGGTTGGGCCCTAACACTGCAGGCAGCGGCGTCCCAGACTACTTGACCGGTGAGTACCCTGGTGACTACGGTTGGGACAGTGCTGGGCCTGCAGCAGACCCTAAGGCCATCAAGCGCCTCTGCAAGGCTGAGGTGCTGCACGATCGCTGGGCTATGTTGGGTACTCTCTGGTGCCTGACCTGCGAGCTGCTGCAGAAGTACACCTCTATCGACAATGGTGCCAGCAAAGGTGTGTGGTTCAAGGCTGCTGCCGTGATCTTCAAGTCTTATGGCTTGAACTACATGGGTGCCCCCGCGTTGGTGCGCGCCCAGTCCATCCTTGCCGTGTTGGCCTGCCAGGTTGTCCTGATGGGTGCCATCGAGGCTTACCGTGTGATCGGTGGTCCATTCGGTGGACGAGACCTTGATCTGGTGTACCCTAGTGGCAAGTGATTTAACCCTCTGGGTTTGGCCGACGACCCTGATGTGGCTGCCGAGCTGAAGGTGAAGGAGATCAGGAGCGGCCGTTTGGCGATGCTCTCCAAGTTCGGCTACTATGAGCAGGCTGCCGTCACCTGCCAGGGCCCTGTTGAGAACAGGGCCTTCCACATTGCTGATTTGTTTGCGGTGAACAAGTTGACCCTTGAGATTGCCATGCAGTCCACGCCATCAGTTGCCATGTTAGCAGCTGCTAGCTGCTGGGAAGAAGCAGGAGGCCACCCCCAAGGTGGATTTGTCTGGCTGGTATGGTCTTGACCGCAAGAAGTGGTTGGGCCCCGACGCTGCGGACAGCTATGTTTTTTGATTACTTGACCGGTGAATACCCAGGTGACTACGGATGGGACAGCGCTGGGCCGGCAGCAGGCCCCAAGGCATACGGGCCAGCACGTGGGTTGCATCACCATCTTCAATCTCGTCTTGTGCCCATGCTTGCTGCTTTGTTTCTTGGTTGCTGCAGTGCTGCCCCCCTAGGCATTGTGCTTGCTTGTTGCAGTGCTGCTGCTCTGCCATGCCTTGCCCCTTACCCCCGGCGAACAAACGGACCAGCGTCCGTCGCCGTTGCTAATGCTAATGCTCTGCAGTCGCCACTGCCCCCAAAGCCTGGTTGGCCGGTATCCCCGGTCCTCTGGGTCCTCCGTCATGCTGTGGGCCACCTCAGGCAGCCCTGGGACCCACGGGATCGAGCAAGGCAGGAAACACCTGTCGGTGCGAGATGCCCGGTAACTCCAGTAGACGGCATGATAAGTGGTTATGACTATGACTATGACTATATATATATATATATATATATATATATATATATATATATATATATATATATATATATATATATATATATATATATATATATATATATATATATATATATACATATATATACATCTATATATATATATATACATATATATATATATATATATATATATGCATATATATATATATATATATATATATATATATATCTCTCTCGCTTCGCCGCATGCGTGCTGCTTTGTTCCTTGGTTGCCGCTTTGCGACGGACAGAGTAGCCCATGCTTTCTACTTGTTGCGATGTTGCTGCGTTGCTTTGCCTTGCCCCCTTATCCCCGGCGAACAAACGGGCCAGCGCCCGTCGCCGTTGCTAATGCTAACGCTATGCAGTTGCCACCGCCCCCAAAGCCTGGTTGACCGGTATCCCCGGTCCTCTGGGTCCTGCGTCATGCTGTGGGCCGCCTCAGGCAGCCCTGGGACCCACGGGATCGAGCGAGGCAAGAACCACCTGTCGGCGCGAGATGCCCGGTAACACCAGTAGACGGCATGATAAGTGGTTATGACTATGACCATGACTATATATACATATATATATATATATATATATATATATATATATATATACATATATATATATATACATATATATATATATATATATATATATATATATATATATATATATATACTGGTACTTGCCAAGGGACAACTTGATGCATGCATGTGGCGCAAAGGGCTACACTGGGTCACAACGGGCTCAAAATGGGCTCATTTCACATGTTTGTGCACCCCCCATGGTCCGGGATGAATTTTGGAAAAAAGCGTTTTCGACCCATTTGTCACTCATTTTTGCTCCAAAAATAGACGCTTTTGGGGTCTTCCATGGGCCAAAACACGTCAGCATGGGCTCAAAATGGGCTAAAAGCACTTGCTTGAGCATCCTGGATGGTCCGGGATCTCGTTTGGATAAACGCATTTTTTCGTCCCGAAATGGCCCCTTTTCAAGGCTTTTTGGCATTTTCCATGGGCCAAAACGCGTCACCACGGGCTCGAAACAGGCTAAAAACACGCATTTTGGTTGATGGAAAATCCCGAAACGCCTTAAAAATGGGCCGTTTTTGTACGAAAAATGGATCAAAAATGGGTCAAAAGCGCATTTCCAAACGTGATCCCGGACCACTTGGCATGCTCAAACAAGTGTTTTTGGCCCATTTTGAGCCTCTGGTGACACGTTTTGTCCCTTGGAAAATCCCAAAATGCCTTGAAAATGGGTTGTTTTGGGACCAAAAAAAGGGTTAAAATGGGTCAAAAACGCGTTTTTCCAAAAGTGATCCTGGACCATTTATGATGCTTTTTTTGACCAATTTTGAGGCCATTGGGACGGTTTTTGGCCCATGGAAAATCCCAATATACCTTGAAAAGGGGGCACTTTGGGGGCAAAAATGGCTGAAAGATGGGTCAAAAACGCATTTTTCCAAAAATGACCCTAGACCATTTGGGATGCACAGAGCCCATTTTGAACACGTTTTGACCGAGTATAGCACCTTCCGCCACGTGTATGCACCACGTTGTACCCTTCGCATCTGCGTTTGAGCCGTATGGTGGAGCCACCTGGAGTTGGGGAGAGGGGTGTAGATTAGAGGATATATATTTGTATATATATATATATATATATATATATACATATATATATATATATATATATATATATATATATGTGTATATATATATATATATATATATATATATATATATATATATATATATATATATATATATATATATATATATATATATATATATATATATATACATATATATATATATATATATATGCCTCCGCGGTCCCCCTCTCGCTAGGGGGCCGGGCCCTCCTGTTCAACGCCCACCGCCCCCCACGCCTCTCGTACTCCGAGTGGGTTTCCGAGGTCAAGCTCATGAACCACCTCCGCTCCCGCGTACGGCCCGACCTGTGCTTCCTCCTGGGCGACCTCAACAGCAGGGGAGCCCCAGGCACCCCCCTGGCCTCCGCACTCGGGGCCCTAGGCCTGCTCTCAGCCTGGCACCGCCTGGTCCCCCCAGCCACTCCCACCAACTTCACCACCCGCCAGGGCTCCCCCCGTTCCACCGCCATCGACCACATCTTTGCCACCGGTCCCATCGCCTCCCACACTCACCACGTCCTCCCCTGCCACACCTCACACGCCATGGTGCTGGCGCAGGACACCCTGCACCACCGCTCCTGCGACGCCCACTCGTGGCGTCTGTTCCGATGGCGCCTGGCGACTGTCGAGGACATGGACTTCCTCTCAGCCGCCCTGGACCTGGCGTGGGGCTTGCTCTCCCTTACCCCCTCCCTCCCCGACCACTACATCGCCGCCCACCACTCCCTCGCGCACCAGCTGCTCCCGCACCCCCCTGACACCCCCACACTACTACGGTCCCTGGCCCGGTTCACCTTTCCCCTCTCCACGCAAGACCTCGCCGCCCAGTCCTTTGCCCTCCGGGAGGCATCGGCCGCCCGCGGCTACGTCTCTCGCGCTGCAGTCCTCTCCTCCCCCTCCATCACTTCCGCCACTCGCACGGTCCTCCGGCTGCCCTCCCCTCCCCTGGAACCGTTCCACGGCATCCTCCCCCACCCAGGGGCCACCCTCACGACCCGCGAGGAACGGCTCGCCGAGGTCACGGCACAGTCCCGGTCCCAGACGGCCAACCGGCACGTCTCCGTGGATCACGCCTTCTTCGCCGCCCGCTGCACCCACCCCTGACTCCCCCTCCTGCACCCGCCCACCGACCTCACTCTCCCCCTACTCCGCGACGCCCTCCGCGCGAACGCCCGACCAGATTCCCCCGCCTCCCTCCGGGCGTACGCCCTCACCCGCCAGTCCCCCCCCCTCATCACCACCGCCTCCCTCGCGCACCGCCGCATGGGCAAGCGCTCCCTCGCCGTGTCCACTGACAACGTGGCGCGCGCAGCGCTCTTCCGCAGCGGCGGAGGCGTCCACCTCGAATTGCTGCACCTCCTCCTCCAGCTCGAATCCGGCACCCCGGGCGTCTCCAACGAGACCGTCCGCTACGGCCTCTACAAGGGGAAGCCCACCAAGCCACTCCCCCGGCACCTCACACGCTCCTTCCGCCCCGTCGACGTGGAGTCGGGCGTCTCCGGCGCAGCGTCCGGCATCGCCACGACCCGCCTAGCCGCCGATCTCGAGCTCACCTCCACCTACACCCCCGCCTCCTTCGCCTACCGCCCAGGCCACTCCGCCCTCGGCCTCGCCCTCGTAGCCCGCGCCGCCGCCTACACAGCCCTCTCCACCCACGGCACCTGCGCCATCTGCGACTGGGACGAGTTTGACGCGTACCTCAGGGTACTGCGCCAGGACAACTCCCGCCTCTGCTCCCGCCTCCGCGCCACGTGGGACTTTGGCCCCTGGGCAGACGGCTTCTACAGCCGCCTAGTCATCCGCGTGGCCACCCGCGAAGGGTTCGCCCACCCCTTCAGCACCGAGGAGGGGGGCAACCAAGGCGACGGGTTCGCCCTACTCCACTACCAGGCCCCCAGCCCGGTCATCACCAGGGCCATGCGCCCCAACACTTCCATCACCCTCCCCCTCACCGTCCCCGGCCACTCAGCATCCCTCCCCGCCACCCACCTCTCGTACAGCGACGACCGCCGCTTCATCACCCCCTCCCTCACGGACGTGGCAGCCATGGCCACTGACTGCCGCGAGTGCTCTCGCCGCGCCGGCCGCATCATACACCCCGACAAGCAGGAGTTCTCCCTCATCGACTCCCGCCCGGGCCGGCCCACCCTCGTCACAGCCGACGTCCCGCAGCACACCGGCACCACCACCACCGCCCCCCCGGAAGCCGTCGGCATCCCCATCCTCCCCGAGCTCCCCCTCCTCCGCGTCATCAACAAGAGCCGCGCGTCCCTCGACCGGGCGCGCAAGGCCTGCCGCAACCGCGAGGCCTGCCCCATACTCCAGCTCCGCTCCCTGCACGCCTTCGGCCTCTCCCCCCTCGACTACGTCACCTCGGGCGTACTCATCCCCCCCCCCCCTCCCTCCGCCCCCATCAGGTCGCCATCAACAATGCATACCGCCACGCCTTCCGTCTGCCCCCCTGGGCTCACTCGGCCTTCCTCCACCTCCCCCTCCAGCAGGGCGGTCCCGGCGCCCCCCTCCTGGCGTAAAGGGCCCCCCTCAACCTCCTCCGCACTTACCTCCGCGCCTCTTGGGGCCCCAACACCCTCGCAGTAGCCGCCACGGCGTCCCTCGTCTCCCCACGCCGCCCCACCCCCTGGCTCACCGAAGGCCCCGCCCTGGCGCAGGCACTCGCTCCCCTCGACATCACCGTCCACCTCCTCCCCTCCCCCCACGTACGCCCCGCCCCGCAGCACCACACCGGCTCGCTGGCCCCCTTCCGCTGCCTCCCCTATGTCGTAGTCGCATGCAACGGCAGCCAAGAGGGCACCTGCCTCGGCGCCGGCTTCCTCCTCTGGCACCCCCGCCACGGCACTCTCTACAGCGGCTGGCTCGGCCTCCACGCCCTTGCCGGCCACTCCACCGACGCAGAGTGGATCGCCAAAAAAGCCGCCATGTTCACCCTCCGCGGCTCGTCCGGCGCAGCCCTCTTCGCCTCAGACTCCACCGCCTCCCAGCTCTGCGACCTCACCCACGGCCCGCCCCCCTCCTCCGCCCTCTCCATCCCATACCGGGCTGCCCTCCTCTCCGCCTCCTTCCGCATGCACGAGGCCTGGCTCCCCGCACAACACGACTCCGGCTCCGCCAGCCAGCTCGCCACCCTCAACGCCGAAGCTGACATCCTAGCCCGCCGCGGGCTCCGCGCCGCCTCCCCGTGGACCCTCCCCCGGTCCGCACTCTTCCACGGCCGCATCGTGGCGCTCTATGAGGGCGCAATCTTCCTTAACCCCACGCGCGCCGCAGAGGCAGCGTATGCGGCCACCACCGCCCGCACCCACGCGCTGCACCTCCGGCCCCTGCCCCCAGGCTGGTCCTCCCACCTACTCCGCCTCGCGTATGAACGCGCCGAGATCCCGGCGCTGGCCCTCCACCGCATCATGCACCTCCGGCTACTGCACTCCCAAGACCACCCCCCCCGGCTACGGAGGCGTGACGTGCCCCTTCTGTCACCGCCCCTACCCGGACTCCGCCGCCCACCTCCAGCACCACTGCCCCCCCCACTACGCCCTGCAGTTACTCCTCGCGTGGCACCTGTTCACGCACCCGCCCATCCTGGCAGCCACTGCCGGCCACTCCCCCCGCCTTGTCACCCCTTTAGAGCTCCGCACGGCCACCACCGCAGTGTACCTCTCCGAGCGCCTCCCAGCCGCCCCGCGACCCGGCCCCCCGACGCAGTTGGGGTTCAGCCTGCTTGGCATGTGGCACTCCTCCTCCCCCCACGGCGCCCCCCCTCTGCTGGACAGCGCCGGCCGGGAGGAACTCCTCCGCGAGCTCCTCTCCACCCTCAGCACGACACACACGTCGCTGGCGTCACTCCTCCGCCGTGCCCCCTCCCACGCCACCGCCCCGCCCCCCCCCCTCCCGCCGCACGTCCCCACGCCGCCCAGCACCCAGCCCCACACACTGCGCCACAGCATCGCCCTAGTCTGGCTCCTCCGCCATTGCGCCACTTGGCGCCTCACAGTAGACCGCCGTCCTGTGGTCCCGCTCCCCCTGGCACCGCTCCCAGGGCCGCACCCGGCACACGTCGTGTTCACCCCCACGTCGCGGGCCGCGGACATCCTCCCGCTCCTCGCCGCCACCCCCCCCGGGCATCGCATACTGCTTGCCGCCAACCCCTCGGTCCTCAGTGAGGTCCTCATCGGGCACGCCGACGCCCTGCACGTGCGCCCGCTGCTGCCCGACCTGCACGCTGCGTACGCCCCCGGCACGCCCGTCGACCCCTCCGTGTGGGACTCCCAGTGAGGCCACCGGCCACCGGCCGGCCCGCACGCACCACCCCGCACTCGCCTCGGGCACTCGACCCCCTGGACGCCGCTACCCACGCGCCCGGCCCCGCCCTCGGCCCCCGGGCAGCGCTCCCTGCCAGCCGCGGGTCCCACGGCCCTCAGGGGGCCCCCGACGGGCACACCGACACCCTTGCACGTGCGCCCCCCGCAGCTTGGCCTGCACAGAGCGCTCGCCCCCGGCACGCCCCCGGACCCCACAGTGTGGGGCCCTTGGAGCCTCTGCCGACCGCCGGCTGGGCCGCCCACGCCTCCCAGCGGCCGCCAAGGCCCCCGCACCCACTCGGCCGCCCGCCGCTACCCATGCACCCGGCCCCGGCCTCAGCCCCCAGGCAACGCAACCAGCTCACCGCAGGTCCCTCGGCCCGCAGAGGGGCCCGCACCGGGCACGCCGACGCCCTTGCGCGCGCGCCCTCCGCAGCATGGCCTGCAGGACGCGCCCTCCCCCGGCACGCCCACCGACCCCACTGTGTGGGACGCTCAGGGCCACTGCCGACCGCCGGCTGGACCGCCCGCGACCCCCCGCGACCGCCACGGGCCACGCACCCGCATGGCGCCACGTCCGACCCGGCCGCCCGCCGCTACCCATGCGCCCGGCCCGGGCTGCGACCCCCCGCCGGCTGTGCCGCGCGGCCTCCCGTACGCAGGGTACAGGGACAGGCACCAGGGAACAGCACCTGAACCGAACACAGCACGCCAGCGACAGTGAACCCATGTTTGTGCTCTTGTGCTCCCGCCCTTGTGCCCTCCCTCCCCCATGACCGACGCGCGCGCGCGCCCGCACTACCGGGGACGAGGCGGCCACAACACAACACCAGCAGAGGTGACTAGGCGCCGGCAGACCGCAACTCCCAGGCCTCCCCTTGCCCCCGTAGAAGGCTAGAAGCACGGGCTAGCGCCCCCGGCCATGCCACGGCCTCACACGAGGAACGGCCACCTCGGCGGGATGTTCGGGCAAGGCGCGGACTGCCCGTGGACCCGGGCGTGCCTTCCCCACCCCAAGGTCACCGCCCCACCCTCCGCCCCCGCCACAGCCGCTTCGCACAGGACGAGTAACTCTCCCCCCGCGAGACGGGGGAGGGCTCCAGGGTGACGTCCTCAGGTGGCCCCACCCTCCTCCACACGCGATATATATATATATATATATATATATATATATATATATATATATACATATATATATATATATACATACATATATATATATATATATATTACTACACCCCTCTCCCCTTAAATTTAGCTAACAAGCAACAAGCAACAACAACAACAACAACACGTCACCATTCCATTTTGGCCACTGCACCTTCCCATCGCCTCGGGCTTGACTCTACTTTAGCCATCCTAGAGCCGTGGTGGTATATATATATATATATATATATATATATATATATATATATATATATATATATGTATATATATATATATATATATATATATATATACATATATATATATATATATATATATATATATATATATATATATATATAAGGGTCTCATATATATATATATATATATATCCAAGGGTCTCAGCGGACGACGGCCGCCTCGGGCGGAGGCCCAAGGGGACAGGGGCCACCTAGCCGGCCGCCCGCGCCGGGTGCGGGTGGTCCCCCTGAACCTGCTGGTGGCCCCTCTCCGTCCGGTGATCCGGATCCGGCGGGGGGCCCCGATCCACACGTGCAGCCATGAAGGGGCCCAGCCTCCGACACCCGAGCGGCGGTGTCCTGGAACGTCCAGGGCTCGATGCGGGGGGACGGTGTACCCGTGGCCCCAGGTATGCTCGACGGTGAAGCGGTGGCGGCGGGCATCATGAAGGCCGAGGGTGCCATCCTGGGCCTATTCCAGGAGACCGGCCTGCAGGACCCACAAGGTGTGGTGCACTCCGAGAACCAGTGGCGTCACCACGGGTATCATGCGTACCCAGGGGTGGATGCCCAGGAGGCGTCGGCGGCGGCGGTGCGCGGCGGGCTCTTGATTGCCCTTCGGGCGGACGTGTTCGCCGCGGAGGAAGTTCGAGACATCGTGGACATCGTGCCGGGCAAGGCCATGGCCCTCGATGTGGTGACCGCAGGTGGCACCCTCACGGTCATCAACGTCCACGGCCCGGGTAGCGGCGGCGACTCCTGGGCGTCTAAGGCGTCCTTCTGGGCTGACGTGGCCATGTACGCGGCGGCCAAGAGCGCGGGTGGCACCAGGGCCGTGCACCTCGGAGGGGACTTCAACGTGTGGCTGGAGTCCCCGTGGCACCCTACCACGAGGAGGTTCCAAGCCCTGTGGGAACAGTGTGGTTTCCACAGGGCAGGCCCGGAACGGGAGGAGGACAGGAGGCCCACGAGGGCAGGGCACCGACTGGACTCCTTCCTTCTAAACTCGCCTCTGGTCCCATGGGCGGCGCGTGAGCGCCCTCATTTGGCGCCGGGGCGGTCTCCTGCGTCATTGGGGTCAGATCATGGCCCTGTGGTCCTGCACATCCCGCTGGCGGTGGCCGGCAAGGAGAGGGTCACCAGGATGGCCTACTCGCACGCCCAGGGCAGGCTGCACGCCATACGCCCGGACTCTCGGGGGTTCGTTAGGCGGCAGCGGCAGTACTGCAGAAGGCCTGCGGGGATCGGCGGCTACAGGCGAGGCTCTCGTCGGACCAAGACACTGCCACCATGGGCACGTCGGAGGTGCAAGCGGTCTTTGACCTGCTCTACGCCTTCCGTGATGACGTATCCAGGGTCACGGGAGTGCGCATGCCTTCAGGCGTGGACCCGCAGTACCCGTACCGGCAGGCGGAAACGGAGGCGTCGCTGGACCAGGTCCTCTCGGATCAGCAGGCCTTGGCCTGGCGTGCCCATCAGCTGTGGCAACGGGACGCGGCTGCGGCCGGACTGCACTCCCAGGAAGCGACTGCCCTGCTACAGCACCTCCGGCGAGTGGACCCCGACCTGTCCCCCGCCTCGGTAGAGGACCTGCGTGCCGCATTGGACCAACAGCTCCACCAGCCGGAGACACGCGTGGAGGAGCTGCGGGATGTCCTCAGGAGCAACAGGAGCCGGTCCATCAAGGACTACTGGCGGGGCAGGGTACCGGATCTGCAGCTCCGATGGACGGCGATACGGGGGGCCATCAACGTGGTGAACTATGCCCCGTCAGGCCTAGGGTCCGTACGCGTCCGCGAGTCGGAGAAGGTGCTCTTGGAGGCCTCGGACGTCATTGGCGAGGTCCAGAGGTATTGGGAGGGGCTGTACGCCAAGCGGCCAGTGAACCTGCCGGCCTTCGAGCGGCTGGTCCGGGCCCACATTCCCTAAGGGGTGCCGGAGGAATGGAGGTCGGTACAGGACTACACCCTGCAGGACCTTAAAGACGCCGTGAGGCAGGCCGTGGCGGACAACAAAGCTCCGGGGTCCAACCGGGGCACGGCTGCCCTCATAGCAGAGCTGCCTGAACCGGTGCAAGGGCTCTTGGTGCATGCGTACAGGGCAATCCTGCGGGGTGCGGACGTCCCGGAGTCCTGGCACGAGGCCATTATCTGGGTGATGCCCAAGGGCACAGCCACGGGCAACCTGGACGAGTACAGGCCGATAGCGCTGGGGCAGCAAGACATGCGAATGCTCATGACTCCCCTCATGCTGAGGTTCACAGCTGTTCTGGCACGCAAGGGACTGGCCGCGGACTGGCAGTTCGGGGCCATGCCGGGCTCCACGGCGGCTGCCCCGGTGTTCCTGGCCCAGCGCAGGCTGCAGCGTGGGCTGGAGGAAAACCACGTCCTAGCCTTCGATGTGTCCAAAGCTTTTGACACAGCGCCGCACGGAGCGTTGGCGCTCCTCCTGCGCCACATGGGTGTCCCGGAGGAGCTCATCAGGCTCTTCCACACCCTTAGCTGCGAGTCTGTGGTGCGCATCGTCACCGCGCACGGCCCGACGCCGAGCATACGGCTCCACAGGGGACTGCGGCAGGGCAGTGCGGAGAGCGCTGTGCTCTACCTCCTCCTTTTGGAGCCTCTCCTGCGGAGCCTTGCCTGTAAGGCGCGGGGAGATGCTCGCCATGCGGTGCCACCCCTGGTACAGGCGTACTGTGATGACCTCCTGTTGATAGCGCACTCCGTGCCGCAATTCCTGGAGTATGCGGCGGCGATAGCGCGGTATCTCACTGACATGGGCATGTCCCTCAACGTGGGCAAATGCGCCTATGCCAATACTGCTCGCATCCATTCGATTATGGTAAACCTGAACCCAGGGGACACGGCGGCCCCATGGGTATGCTTACGTGCCAAGGGCACGGTACCATACTTGGGCCTGCGCCTCGATCCCAGGGGGATGGCGACCATGAAGGAGAAACATGTACTCCGGTGTGAAGCTCTGCTGGGCTGGTGCAAGAACACGTTAGGGCCGGCGTCGGTGCCTCATGAGGTGATGGCGGCTGTGGTTGGAGGCATCGTGCGGTACGCGGCGCCCTACCTGTCCGACACGGCGGAGGCGGTGGTCAAGCTGAATACTGCCATCAAGGCTGCGGCCCTGCAGTTCGAGAAGCTGCCCAAGGACCTGTCCAACGTGGCGGTGCGGTTAGGTCATGGGCTACGGCTGGCGGATGTCCAGGTTATATGCCGCGACTCCGTCGTGGCGACCGTGGCTCAGCTCACCCGCCACAGGTCGACGACAGTCCGGGATGAGCTGCGGGCCATGCTCCGAGACATGCACGTGCAGTACGGAGTGTGCGGGCAGTTCATGGTGCCCTCTGCGTCGTTCGCCACACACGCTGGCAATACGTGGGTGGACAGGGTACTCAGGGCGATGGGGACGTTGCGCGTAGGACTTCTCATGCCATCGTCAGTGTACTCGTGTGTACACGCCCATCTGCCGCAGGTGCAGTGGGCGGGGCGGAAGTGGGTGTCCCAATCATATACCTTCAAGGGTAGGGACATCTGCATTCTCTCGGGGCCCCGCACAGATGCGACAGTACAGTCCCTGACTGATCCCGCAAATGACCTCCTGCATGCGCGGCTCCCCTGCCCTGCGCCTGGGCACTGGGCTGTCCAGCTTCACGAGTGCCATGAGGACCACCTGCACCTTCCGCACGCGGGAGTAGGGCCCCACCAGCTGGACCACGTGTCGCTCACGGGGCTCCGCGACGTATTCCGGCCGCAGCTGCCCGGTCCGTTGACTCACCGGCTAATACACCCGGTGCGCCGAAAGAAGGCCAGCAAACGCAATAGACAGTCCGCTGCAGGGGACGTGTATGTGGTGGGCGGATACAGGGAGGAAGAATGGGACCCGGCCAACCCGGGGCTGTCCATGCCGTTCGTCCCGCTAGCCGCCCTCCTGTTTCTATTGGGGGACGTCTTTGAGGGCTACCAACAGCAAGACGATCCGGCGTCCGTCCCCCTGCTCACTCCCCACGCCGCAGGGGGCATAAGCCCGCCACCACTGTGGGTTGTGCACGGGCGGCCAGCGTTTTCCAGGGCGTGCGCGGCGGTGCACAAGTGCAGCGAGTGGGCAATTGTTCTTCTGCTGCCAGCAGGCCCAATCCCAGATCCGGATGAGTACTCGGTCCCGGAAGTGGTCCGGATGTCCAACGTGCCGCACGATCCGCACGTCGCCGTCACGTCGTTGCGTGATGGCGGCGCAGTGGAGCAGGGGTCTGTGGTGGTATACCAGCCCTCCTGCTCCGCAACAGTTTGGGGGGCGGAGTATACCACCGCCCTGGACGCCATAAAGTCAGTCTGCGGATGTGACCTGGCCTGGAGACCACATGCGGTGTATCGACCGAGGGTGGTCCTGTCCCCGGAGCTCACGGCCTCCAGTGCGGCGTCCCTGGGAAAGGTGGTGCAGAGCCCCCACTCCGACGTGGCGTGGCTGGAGCCCCACCGGTACTGCTGGGTGCCGGTGGCGACTAAAGTCACATCGTGTGACGCGTCGCCCCAGGGAGACGACGCCACAAACGTGGCGGTGGCCAGCCACGGAATCCCCACGTGGACGGGTGCCATCTACGGCACGGTCCCGGAGGCGGAGATCATTGGCGCGGCGGCGTACTTGTTGCATACCCCCCCGTCAGCGTGCACGGTACACGTGGTGGATGCGTCCGTCGTAGGAGCGCATCTCCGCAGGGCGCAGGAGGCCCTGTACCGTGGCATCAAGGGGCCGACATCACATCTGGTCAATCAGCACGCACTGAGCAGGATAGTGGAGGGGCAGCGGCGGCTGCCACGCCGAGTTGGGGGGCCGCACCACTGGGTGGTGAGGCAGAGCTCACACTTGGCGGCGGTCCCGCTCGAGGCACCGGACTCTGCCGCGGCCCGCGCAATGGCCCCGCCTGTCCATCTTGTCCTGCCAAAGGAGCACGCCATGCTCTTGGTGCCGGGGGATAATGGTGAGCTCGAGCCGCGTGTGCCATCCATGCAAGCCCTTCAGCAAGTCCGGGAGATGGAGTGGCGTTCGCTAGCGGCTCGCACCAGGGCGCACACGCCACTGGCTGGCGCCTGCGAGGCGGTGCCCCTGGGAGCTGTGCACCACGGCCCAACGCACAGGAATATGCTGCGGGCACGTGACGGTCGCTTGTCCACCATGCAGGTCATGCGACGGTGGAGACAGAAGCTCACGCGTATGGCAATACCAGCCCACCCCTGTATCTTCTGTGGGGGGCCGGAGGAGGACATTGGCCACATGCGCCTACTGTGTGCGCGGGACGAGGAAGTGGCTGGGCTCCTGTGCAGGCGTGTGGAGGAGTTCACGGCGGAGCTACCCCTGACAGACAGGGCGGTGGAGTTCGTGGCGTGGAGGGAGCACGGCTGCAGGTGGACTGAATCCCTGATGGCGGGTGTCGTCCCCGGGGACCTGAAGCGGCTGTTCGTTGCGGTGCGAGCGGCGTCGTCCCGGGGCCCTGCCAAGGCCAAGCTCTTTGTGGAGGACATGGTCCAGATTGGGGAAGATGTGTATGCCAGCAGGAACCATCGGCTCACCCAGATCATGCAGCTGCCGATGCAAGATCGACGGAGGGCGGTATACGCGTTCCTGCGCGGTGACACACCCTTCTGCCCGCCGGCAGGGAGGATCCTGCAGCGTCCGCCGTGGAACCCGTTTGCCGGCCTCCCCGGCGACCTGCGGGCAACCTTTCAGAGGGCACCGCTGCACGCACCGCTGGTGTCGCGGTCATGCATCGAGCATGAAGAGGCCCTGTCCTTGTTCCCTCACTGGATGGCGGCGGTGGCGCAGGCCTTCGACCTGTGGATCGGTTCCTGGGTGGCGCGGGACATCACGACATTCAGGGAGTGGTCCCGCGTGGTGTCGGCGCAGTCGTGGGCCCAGGTGCGTGGTACCAAGGTGAGAAGCCCTGACGGCCAGAGTGATCCCTGGCTTCAGGTGTACGCCAACCATCCAGCAGTGGGGAACGTCATGGGCTGGCCTCGCGAGGTGCTGCCGGTCCTTCAGCAACCTCTGTGCAGTCTCCCAATCCTGGCGGTGGCTGTCGTACTTGACGTGGGTACGTCGTGGCTGTATGACCGGCAGCTGCGACGAATCGTACCAGCGGTCACGGAGCAGCGGTCCATGGCGGTGTTAATGGGCTCCAAGCAGCTGGCACGGGTACAGGGCGACGACGCGCAGGGCCACGTCACGGAGGCCATGTTCTCTCTGCCAGAGGGGGACGAACACGTGGCTGCCGATGCCCGTCACACCCTTGACACCCTAGGCCTCGAGGCGGTCATTGAGGCTCGGGCGGGAGGACAACGCTTGGTTCTGGCATCCGCCAGGGGCCCGGAGCAGGACGGGGTTGATGTCATCCGGGAGGTCGTACAGGACTACGGTTGGGAGCTCCTGGCGCATGGCACACACAATCCCAAAGTGGCGCGGTGGCCCCGGCTGCTTGAGAGCCTGCCGGTGATGCCCGACGGGCGACCGATACTCCGCCCGGTGTCCACGTGGGAGGAAGCGAGGCGCAGCCTCCTCAGTAGTGCCACAGCACGCAGGCTGGCGGGTGCCTTGCTCGGACTCGGGGACGCGTGCTGCGATGTATGGCAGGACCTGTGGTCGCAGTGTTGTGACGGTAGCTGCGTTCCGTCGCGGTCTGTGCTTCCGCAGCGATGCCACGGGTGCGGGGAAACGGTGACAGTTTGGGTTCATCAGTGTGCCTCCATCCCGCTGTGCGGGACCTGTAAGGAGCGTGCCGATAGGGGATGGCCTAAGGCGAGGTGGGCACTGCGGCAGTCTGGACAGATGTCGTCTAGCGCCTGGAAGACTATCCAGGGTGGCCTGAAGAGCATCCGAGTGGAAGGGGTACGGTGCCCTGGAGCGCCGTCTGCGGCCCTGCCCCTGATGCTATGGTGGGCGGCTCTGGAGGGCGACTCACGGGTACTCTGGTTGTGGCATCGCGGAGGAATTGGTGACGGCGTGGTGGGGGCCGGGGGTGCAGATTGATGGGGTTGGGAATTGTGGGTGCACCAGCTACCGTCCCTACGCTGGACGCAGCGGAGGGGGTAGCGCCTGAGAAGCAGTGCCTTCACGGCCTGATTGTGCGGTACTGGCAGGCGGCGTATGACGGCCAACGCGATGTGACAGGTCGTGCCGGCTTGATGGTGAGCCGTACTGCCCCCGTGCATGAGGGTCGGACAGGGATGCTTCACCCGCTTGCCCCGGGTCACCGCATACAACAGTGAGGTGTCATGGGTCGTCCCGACCAGGGTAATGAGGCCCAAACCCTTGTAGGGTATTCCCATGGCACCGGGGTCTCTACTGGCGGCCCGGCTACGGCAGTATTGGGAGTGGTTGCTCGGGATACACCGGGGGTGCACGGAGTTGTCTGGGGGTTACGGCGTCGCGGCGCCCCCTGGGAGTGTTACACGGGGTTACGGGGACGACCTGCAGGCCGGGCGACGAGGCGAAGATGTGTGCGTAGAAGGGTATGGCAGTGGGGTCGTCAGGGGGACAGTATGGCGGGCGTCGTGGAGACAGCCTGGCAGCCTGGGAGGGGCGCTCACGGGGGGCACGTGGAGTTCCAGGTGACGGAGTACTGGAGTCTTGGGGGTAAACGCGGCGGTACTGGGATCCGTACGGTGGGGGTACGCGGCGGTACTGGGGAACCGTACAGTGGGGGAGCAGCGGGGAAGTTCCAGATGACGGTGTACTGGCATGGTGGGGGTATACGCGGCGGTACTGGGCACCGTATGGTGGGGGTACGCGGCGGTACTGGAGGGCCGTACAGTGGGGGCGATACGGGGTTGCATGGCGGTACTGGGGTGTCCCCCTGACCCCTCTAACAACTCAGGGGGAGCGCGGGGGCATTCCCTGGCCCCGTTAACAAACTAGAGGGACCGTGCCTGCGGGCATGTACATAGTCTAACCTCTGACCATGGCCTTGTGGTTGCGGTGGTGCGTGTCGTGGCGGCTCGCAGGTGGCGTCGGCGTGGCAACAGCGGTACTGCGTGGCGTCGTAGCGAAGAGTATGCGGTCGCCACACCACTGAAACGGCTTACCCCTGGGGGGCGCCAGTCCGGTCGGCTAGAGGCGAGGGGGGAAGAGGAGCGGCATGCAGAGTGGTCCGGGGGGTGGCGCGCGGGCCAATGCTATAAGGAGGCTCGCCACGTCGTCGGTGGGGGCCGAACCTGCGGCCTGGCCGCTGCTGTGGCGGAAGAGGCGCAACCACGGGAGCTGGCCAATCAGTGCAAGTAAGGGTCAAGGGTAGGCGCCAGGGCAAAGTATGTGGGCCAGATGAGGTGCACCTGGTTACCACAGCCCGGAGCGAGCCTCTGATGTACCCCTACAGGGGGTCGATAACCAAGCTACGGCACCCACCAACCCGAATCCCAGCCAGCGATATTCACGGGTTGCGCCACTCCCGTCACGTAGCGGCCGGCGTCCCCCCCAGTAGACCCTCAAGTTATATTATACGTGGGCAAGTGGATGCCTCGAAGCTGATTGGGTGCTGGCCCCTGACATGGAGTGCCGGCATGGTATATATCAGGGGTGTGGGAGCAGCTCAGGGTCACGGGGACCTGGAATTGGTACCGTGTTTCTGTACTATACTAGGGGGATGGTGCGGTGGGTCGGTGGCGTACATTGTGGAGACATGGGGGCGATGAAAGCTGAGGGCCAGGCTAGGCTGGAGCCTCCCAGAAATCCTGGCAATGCACATACGGGCTATTGCGTGCTGGCAGTGGGGTACGTGGAGTCAGGGGTGGTGGGCAATTTCGAGAACGCAGACGGCAATGGATTCCAGGGGGTCATGGGTGATGGATGTCTCCACGGTGGCGAAGGTACGCGAACGACGGAGGGTCAGCTCTCGCTTCGCCGCATGCGTGCTGCTTTGTTCCTTGGTTGCCGCTTTGCGACGGACAGAGAAGCCCTTGCTTTCTACTTGTTGCGATGCTGCTGCGTTGCTTTGCCTTGCCCCCATACCCCCGGCGAACAAACGGGCCAGCGCCCGTCGCCGTTGCTAATGCTAACGCCATGCAGTTGCTACTGCCCCCAAAGCCTGGTTGACCGGTATCCCCGGTCCTCTGGGTCCTCCGTCATGCTGTGGGCCCCCCAGGCAGCCCTGGGACCCACGGGATCGAGCGAGGCAGGAACCACCCGTCGGCGCGAGATGCCCGGTAACTCCAGTAGACGGC